>CAUZXS010004286.1:2500-160000 GCA_963585895.1 Sepioteuthis lessoniana
TGTGTGTGTGTGTGTGTGTGTGTGAATCAAATTTTCAGCCTCTCAAACACTTTATATCTCTAAAATATTCGCAAATGCTTTCTCAACAAATTCTGAAAGACTTCATTCGGCAAATTTTCAGAAAAAATAAATCATACTATCGTTATTTCCAGAAAACTTCTCTGTTGCATCATCTATCACATTTCTTGAGAAACTTAGGTAAATCAATATTCCGTTCGATACCATCATTCTTGTAACAAGCGCTTCTTCATCGAACATCCGTTAGCGAACGACGTATCAGAGATAAGTAAACTTAGAGATAAAACAATAACACATAACCTTGTTCTTTTCGATAAACATTGTGAACGTCTACGCAGAAGCTTTTAAGTTTCGTAAGATAAAAGAATAATCTACTTCACATAACTATTTCCAGCTGTCATCAGTTTATTTTACTCAACATAGGCACACAATCACAATTATTTTTTCGTCAGTGTCACCTTAATCTATTATATTCTATCAAAATGATATCACCGAAAATAGCATGAACACATTCGTATGGAGAGCAATTACAAATAATTTCTTAACATTAACGTATAGTCATGTCAATACATCATTGCAACTATTTTTCCATTGCTTAAAATTATTAAGGTAAAGTGTTCGCCCAGGGCCCGGCAGACCTGCGTTCAATACCAGGTCGAGTTGTACAAAAGACTCAAATATATTACTTGATCATATTTACCCAATCCTTCCGCTCGGGCAGGATATGACACAGGTCAAATTTTTTAAGCGGAGTTTAACAGGTTTGAAATCAGAGTTTTCCTTCATCCTAGACTAGTTGCCTCACCAGGGCTGAAGAACCTAGACTGTCCTACTATTTACCCATAGCTGGAGGGAGAATAATTGGATCCATAACTTTCCAAAGGGTATTAGTGCTATGTGAAATGCAATCAGTCCAGGATTTGAACTCGTGTCGCCGTGTCCAATTCTTCCGACGATAACCATTACACCACGGGCACCTCCAAATATATTACTTGATGCCTCTTTGCTTAACAATCAGCATAATATAGTACGGATGAAGGGTAATTTGGAGCAATCCAGGGAAAGAAATAGCGCTCTCCCCTATACCATGGTGTAATAGCTATATATATATATATATATATATATATATATATATATATATATATATATATATATAATATTGAAATACTCTATTTTTGTTTGACTCCATAGAATTAGATAGGATTCTTTCATACCTTATGCCATGCAGACAGTTGGTTTTTCAGTATAGGCAAATTGTTTTTTCTTCACTGTTGATCTTTTTATAATATCTCAAGTATTTTGACAAAAATTTGACCTCTTGGGGATTCAATTGGCATTTATTTCTTTTATATTTTTGATCGAATCAATTATGGATGAACTTATAATTCCAAATTTTTTTCGTAATTTTTGTGCGATATCATTTAGCACCTCTCGAAACAAGTGGACTTTTTTTCGAATCATGATTGACCATTGCCTAATGTCGACTAACATTTCAATGGCCTACGCAAATAATTGATAATCTACTCCAGATGTTCCTCATGATTTATGATATTATTAGTGTCTTCATCTTCTGCAAAAAAGTCACACATATTCAGGAACATCCAACGAATTACTGGCCGCAAGAAAAACATATCTTATATCTTCTATCACTATTTATCAAGCGCAAACCATTTGTTACTTGGTACTAAATTCTTTATTTCGCTCCTTTTGGACAAAAAAATATAATTCTGAAATATGATATTAAAGTATAGTTGGCGACCGTGGTCGAGGATGACCAGAAGCCTCCCTTTTCAATAGCTTCTACGTAGAGGTATAGGGGAGGCGCTACTCCTTTCTATTGATTGCAGTACTTTACCCTTGATACGTACCTTATACTGCTGAGTGATAAGCAAGAAGGTATCAAGTACCGTTTTTAAAGTCTTTGGTATAATGCGACATGGGTTTGAACCATATCTCCCGGATCATTAGCGAACTCTCTACCCACTAGGCTAATTGAAATATAATAATATTCTGCAACGTCAGAGTTTACCGACATATAGATACCAGTTTCGTAACCGGCATCTTCGCAAGAGATGGACACGGCGCCCCAAGTTCAAATATATGACAAAGAAGCTTGTGATTTAATTATCACTTATATATTTTGGAAACTAGGAATCATCTGTTAAGCAAAAATCTATGAGAAAATAACAGGGCTTTTTAACCTTGCTTAGTGTTGGGGTGTGTTCCCTGCAGATGGACTAGCCATCATGTGACATATACTGACTAGGCTCTCTTCTGCGCAGTCTCGGAGCAGTCTCGGTGAGCCTTCACCAAGAACAGTAATATTCATATTTGTGTTCAGCTGAGGAGGGGTTTCTCCCAGCTATCGTTTATGTATGTACTATTTCCTTTCCATATATTTCTTACCGCTCATTTCCGAGTAGCGTATCATTTGAACCTCCTCTTAGGAAACTGGGTTAGGATAAGAACACTCTAAATTTAAACCGATTGGAGGCCTAGAGAAGGATGGAATCCACCAGGTAATTTCTACTAAAGGCACAATATATATGAAGCACCAAGCACACCTAAACAAGTGATGGGAACCAATGCAGGAGGGTATATATTTCTCAATTAAAATTCAACTAAAATAGGAGGTCAATACATTATTTATATAAATAAAGCATCCTGGCATCTTTCATTTGAGCGTAATCCAAAGATAACTCTCTCACAAACGTACAAACTTCAGAACAATATTGGATAAGAAACAAATAATATACGTAACTAGTAACAATCAATTGCTTTTTTTCCTGTGATGGCCTTGGAGAGTCTTGAATCATTTACTAAACGAGAAATAAAATGGTGAAAACATTATGTCGTAACAACCAAAAACATCTCCCAATCAATAGCTCTGATTCTAATTGTGCCTGTCGATCGATTAGAGAAAAAAGAAATCATTACGAAAACCGGTGATAATGGAAGAACATGGCAAAAGCACTAATATTAAGTGTTATAACATTTCATGGCTGAAGATAAAAGAATCAATAAACAAAAGTGATGCAAAGAAATCTTTCATAAAACAAGACGTTTTTCAAATGGTTTCTGTGTAATCTGGTTAATTTCTAAAAAAAGGCTTTAGTATCTTGTGATTTCATTGTTAGCACTAATTAGAAACTAAAAAAGACATCAAGAAATGTAATTCGAACGAAACATCAAAAATTCATTTCACTCTTAGATGGATTTTGGAAAACAATCAGACAATGCTTTTGTTGTTGTTTTTTTAAAATAGTTTTGATTTGTTTAAACGTTGCATTTAATTCTCTGATATCGAATTTTTTCTAAAGTTTCTTCACCTAAGAAAATTACACACTTTGAATCGATTTATGTTGCATTAAAAGAAAATATCTACCGGGTTGTGAGTTGACTGAGTTCAAAAATTCTCCCAATCGGCTTGGGCTGTAGACTACACCGACGGCTTCTCTACAGAGGGATAAGATATCCACCAACGAATGTCCTCGATATGACACTAAATACAAGGATAGTGAAGTTACAATAATTCTGGAGCTTTGGGTAATGAGGATTACCCGTTCATTGCCATCGCTCCCTGGTCCACTTGGGCTCGGAGAGGTAGCACCTGATACTGTCCTATCTATGGGTCAAATAGAACTTAACTATGTACTTATGCTAAAATAAATTGCTTATAATAGGACTGTTTTGACTTATAAATTGCTTAATTATGCTAAATATAATTGTTTGAAATGGAACTGTTTTTGCATGTTAAACTTAATTGTTTGAATTAGAACTGTTTTTGACTTTGAAACTGTGCTTACGCTAAACTGAATTGTTTGAAATTGAAACGTTTGACTTAAATGAATAACCTCAAATACAAATGTTTTGACTATTAAACTGTGTACTTATGCTAAACTGAACTGGAACTGTTTGAAATAGAACCGTTTATTTTAAAAAAATGGATTCGGCATGAGATGACCTACAAAGGTTGAAATGCCATAAACCCAAACAAACAAATTTTGAACTCGCTTCTACCGTGTTAGCAGTAACATGTTTCACTTGATCTAGTACTTCATTAGGTGTCTTGTAAGATCACTGTTCTAACTGTCAGAAACTCCAGCAGCTGTGGAGTGTCCAGTGAATCACAGTATATATATATATATATATATATATATATATATATATATATATATATATATATATAAGCGAGTAAAAATGATGCAGAATAATGAAGAAGCTTATGTACACGTGTTCCCATGGTACCAGAGAATTAACAAAGAAAATAAAGCAATGAAATGTCCTAACGCTACAAATATATATGTCTTTGGGTCTTTTGAACGCACAATCGGCAATTAGTTATCACAGACTTAGTGTTAAATAACCCTTTTTATGTTATATATGGGCCCTACTCTGCTATCGGCCAGCTCCGGTATGCCCACTTCTCTATTTTTGGTAGATCGTCTTGTCGCTTCGGATTGGCCGATTTTTGTTCTTATTCGTTGATTTTATCGGTATCTCCAGTTGTTCTAAATTCTCTACTGGGAAGAGAAATAACAGCTCAACCACCATTTCATGTGTACATTTTACTTATTATTTCTTGCTGACCTTTCAGTCATTACACGTTGTGGTCTAAACGATTTTTAGTGGGAAAAAAATGGAGAGTTCAACGTTCCTTATTTAGTGTTTCTCATTAACTCACAAAATTATTTCTAACAGTAGAACTGTTTTGGTCAACTGGCAACAATAATTCATTGAGGGTCGTGGTCTCAGATTGACCTCAATTTCAATCGTTGACCATCATACTGGTTGTATTTTTCCACGGGTTCAACAGCTCAGGATTTAATTTGAATGCTACACAACATACTAAAAATAGATGTCACCAATCTATGTAACTATTGCAACCTTTGAAAATTATATTACTAACAATTATTTGGAGCTTGCGACCCGACCACATTTACTCCGGTAAAAAGCTATACAGGAGAAATATATTATGAAATAAAAGCATTAATATTTTTCTAACAGGTCATTTCAAACGCCATCCAACTCATTGCAAGATTAAAAAAAATTAACGTTCAAAGGAAATTGGATAGGAGGGCAAATATGTAATATATAAAAAAAGGGTAATGCCAGAAACTGGAAAAGAGATGAGTCGACAATTTTCTGTATCTCATCCAATGGGCAAGAGCAAAGAAAATATGTTTGACTTAGTGTCCCGAAGCTAGTCTTGTTGAGGTTAGCAATGATCACTCATTTAAGTGGTGTTGGGTGTTGACCGAAAGATGTGACCGAATTACGGTGGAAGTGGCATGGGTTGTTATCTTAATTAAAATATAAGCCTGGGTTTCTTGATCTGAAGACTTTTTTGTTGTATTGGTCCGAAAAGGTAACAGTTTACATAAACAGAGAGTGAGGAACTATTCAAAGATGTCGAAAGAGTTTCAACTAGAAGAACAACTCTGCACTTAAACTTGTTATCCAATTCTAGGGACTCAAAGACTGAACACTGAGAATAAACCAACAGACTTTTTCTTACGACATGTTGAATTCTTTTCTTTCTTTTTTCCAAAACGACTTTAGCAATCACCGACTTGGCAGTCGTCTGTAAAAACGCTACTAAATGTTTTCGGTCAAATACGTTTTTACCTCAGGTTTCTATTCATCCATACCTTTACAAAGAAAGATAACGTTCGAAACAAAACATAAATGTATATCTCGTGTTTCTATTCAATATAATTAAGGTTGATTTATTGATTAATGGAATTTAGCAGAATGTAAACCTATCAGTGGTTATTTTATAATTAAAATTGGGAGTTCCGTATCTTTTATGTTTTATATACTTTTTTGTGGTTTCTTGATAACATTTCAGATTGTAATATGATACCAATTATTCATATTCAACACAAATGCCTTAAACACGTATCTATGACTCTAAAAGTACGTTTCCCTCACAGTCAAAGTGGATCTGGATATCATGGTCAGAAAGGATTCCTCTACACTCTCCAGAGCTCTAGAAATAGAACCACACTAGAAGATGCAGTGTCGTGTCATATCCAGGACACTGCTTTAGCGGAGCGTATGCCCCTGAGCAGGGGATACAGTTAATAAATTCTAAGCTTAAGCTACAGGGCTGACATAGTTAAAGTTCGATTCCAAAATTTCCATAGTTTAAATTATTTATCTTTATTTAGATTTGCCATCTCCTCATTGCAATCTAAAAATGTCAAAACTTCGGTCCTTTAACAATATGCTTAATTATATTCATTTATTTATTTTATTTTTTTTTGTATTTCTTTCAATCATTTTTCTTTGAATACACAATATATTTTTGTAGCTGAATAATAACGGAATTCTATAATAATTTTGTTGTATAAAAATATAAAACAATTTTATCATTTACTTCTTAAACGTCAAAGCCACAATATTGTTTACATATCGTATTTGATTGGGTAAATAAAAGTGTAGTTATATTAGAATACGTATTCACGTAACGATGTGTATGAATTGTGTGTGATTATATTCTTCTGCAAAACAAATACGTGCCTATATACACAAAACTGTTGAAAAAGTATATAAACATTCCGTCGTAAGCGTATAACTTATGCCGAATAATTCAACGCATTTTTCTCTGATTTACTCTGACTGACGGTAACTTAATTCCTTTCCATTCGAATTCATTATTAATTATAGCAATTAGAAAAATCCTTGTAAACTTCAAGTATTACAACTTTTCAGGTTTCATAAGTACCATTTACTGTGGGTTTTCTGATTCATATGAATGAAATATTCTATAAACACTTCTTGATTTTTTTAAATCAAAATTTTTCTTTTTTCAAATATTGTTGTTTTACGTGAGTAAATTACTGTACATGCCAATTATTTCTCTGCTCAGGTGTCTACAGATTTTTAGTGGTGTAATAGTTAAAACGCTGGACTGCTGAATCGTAGTACATGAGTTCGAACTCCAGTCCCGCTATTAGATTTACTTCTAAAAGGATGGGTTTGGTATTGAATAACCCGAGTAGGTTGATATGCTATTAAATAAAAAAAACAACAAACAAACAGATTTTCATACAAAGAAATATTTCAAAAAGAGATTGCAGAGAATTTTTGTGTACTCCTAAAGTACTTGAATAACTTTATATTTTTACTTGCTTTTCAAAGTAATTATTGTATTGTATGTATGGATATGCGATGTTGGAAATTCTCATCGGAAAATTCATGAAATAAGTCCTGTGGGGGGAAAAATATACTACATGAGTAAATTGCTTCTAATTTCTTACTCTGGTAAAAAAAAAGTTACTGCTAAACTATGTAACTTATATTGAATTAATTTGCAAGATATGAATATTTAAACTGATCATTGAGATAAAATGGCAAAAGATGATTTTTCGTTATATAAAAAAATATATGTAAGGTTTTCTTTAACATCTTTCAATAAATTAAAATGTAAATAACAAATATATTGTTTTGAGGAATTCCCATATAATACAATTTCAATTAGAAAAACTTCTAACGATTAATATGGTGAATATTCATACAGTAGTTAGTGATATAAGATTTCATTGGATAAGAGAAAAAATCTCGTGAGTATATATATATATATATATATATATATATATATATATATATATATGAGAGTAAATAACAATGTAAAAGGAAATACATTTTGATTCAAAACAGAGGTGAATTGTTCAGGGATTATGTAGCATATTGCGACCACATACTTCGTTAATAACAACATTTCCTGTCTATAGAGACATTCACCAACATAGCTTATTCCTAAACTTGATATTGCCGATAGAAGAACATTATATATATATATATATATATATATATATATATATATATATATATTGTACTAAGATATAGAACGGATAAAAAAGTAGTAGGAAAGAAAAGAAGGAAATAAGTGAACGAGAATAAAGAAAGAAAGAAAGAAAGAAAGAAGGAAGGGAGAAGTAAAGACGAATGTAAAGAAGAAGTAGAAAAGAAATAGAAAAATAGACAGGAAAGAAAAAGAAGAAAAAGAGAAAGAGAGAATGCCAAAAAATGAAGTAATAGAGGAAAAGAGGGAAGAGAATAGAGAGAAAAATAATGCAAAAGAAGGAAAAGACAGTTGACAAATCAATATATCAATGTATATGTAAACAGTTAAATTGGGGTAAAGCACATAAAAATTAACCGTTTGTAGCTTGTTAAGTAAATTAATGAAAAGATTTTTTTTCAAAAGTAGCCGACAAAGAATCTCTTAGCTTAGTTGGTTTGGTTCGGGTTTGTGTCATATTAAACATTATCAGTTATTTAATGTCAATCCATTTTTATACGTATAAAAAAATTCCATTTCCAGCAATTCACTTTAACATAAGTACACAGTTTAAATATCAAACGCCGGACTATTTCAAACAATTTAAAATAGCATTAGCACATTTTTTTTCTTATTTACACACAGTTAAATAAAAAACAGTTCTATTTCAAAAAAATTCTGTTTAACATGAGTACACAGCTTAAATATCAAAAAGCATTGCTATTTCAAACAATTTTGCTTAGCATAAGTATGCAGTTTAGTTCTATTTGATCCATAAATAAGAACCTATCAAATGCTCCAATTCCGGGCCAGAGTGGACCTGGGAGCGATGGCCCATGAAGTGGTACTCCACATTACTTGAACCTCGCCATCAGATTGTTAAGAGTCAAATCTAGTACTCTAGTTTGGACAGTCTTACCTCTTTGCAGAGAGGCAATCGGTGTATTTTGCAGCCCCAGCAGACTGGGAAATATCTCTTAGTAGTTCATTTTGTTTAACATCATTGCCTATTACAAACATGCAATATCTTCTCGAAAAAGAACGCCGATTAAATAATTGAAACGTTATATAATTTTTCTCCATATATACTCTCCTCTTTTGTTTCTTGGTATTTTATTACACATTCATCGTTGTTCTGTAAACACGTGATATCTCCATTCTAAAGTCCTGATGGAGGTTCATTAAAACCGAAATATTTAGCGTCGACTTTTCTTCAAAATAATTTCTTCACCTTTGATAAAATTTGTTTTTCAGCTTTTCTCCAGAACTGTCCGGTTCCTTTGCATTATTTACTTCCAAACTTATATTAAACATTTTTTTCTCTAAAATGAAATGTAAGATGATAATAAAACCCGTTAACATGAAATACTCTTATATATATATATATATATATATATATATATATATATATATATATATATATATATATATATATATATATATATATATATATAATAGTTAGAAGCTTTGGCTTGGCGTTTGAGTCAACCGGGTTTCAATCCCAGCTACTGGGAGATGCTGTCTAGCCACACTGATGAGTTCTGACAGAACGAAACAGATTTGTCTATGGATGACTATATATATATATATGTATAAACAATCCTTCTAGAAAATCAAGTGATGCTATTTAACCAATTGCTGTGAGGATAAGGAGGTCTAAGGTTATTTGCCCGAAAGTGAACATGATAATGCGATTGGAGTTCGAATTCGCTGACTACGATTCCGCAGCCCAGCATTTTGAGCAAAACACCAAGAGGTCTACTGCAGCAAAAAGGGTACCTACTACATTACAATCGCACTTTCGTTTACTGACCATAAAAAATGCTTATTGATTCACTTGGAAAGATTTACTTATCCGCCCTATTCATATATACAAATATTAGAATGAAAAAAAAAAGTTTTTTACAGTTTTTACAAATGTATATAAATTAAATACATTAATTTACAATATAGCAGATACCGCCAACCTTTAAATTAAATACATTAATTTACAATATAGCAGATACCGCCAACCTTTAAATTAAATACATTAATTTACAATATAGCAGATACCGCCAACCTTTAAATTAAATACATTAATTTACAATATAGCAGATACCGCCAACCTTTAAATTAAATACATATACAGATACCGCCAACCTTTAAATTAAATACATTAATTTACAATATAGCAGATACCGCAAACCTTTTCTCTGAAAAATTGCTTTAGTATGATTGGATTAACTCATTTCTGGAGTGAATAATGCATGTTTTTTTTGTTTATTTCATATTTTTCTTATATCAAAACATCTCTTGCAGTGTTAGTTTCATCTTTGTGAAATGCTAGGAAATAAATTCAGATAAACCACCAAGTAGGCAAATTCCTTGTGAAAACTAGGATTCCCTTTATGGTTGACATATTGAGACTCATGTTTCATTTCTTGTTATGACCTCTTTCGAGATATCTGATCCACGTTTATTCAGTTTAAGTACTGTATATGTAACCTGTGCATGAAATGCTTTCTGCTCTTGTGAGGTAAATCGCTAATAAAGTTTTTCCACCTCACGTTTCATATGAAGATCCCCTTCCAAACCTCTGAAACAATGGTCCCTGAAATCCTTAGATCTTTAAATCCTTCATTGTCAATCACCCTTTCCTATAGCAATTTTAGAAATTCTGTTTGATGAAGGCCTTTCACAACATGAATTGCTCTAAACGAATTTCCGGCCAGGTCTGATCCGTGGATACAAACATTTCATCTGGGCTTTTCACATTAAATCATCCCTCTAAAGTGACATTAGCATTGCCGCTACAAGGAAATCTTTGTATAAATTCCCTGATACCATCGTTCGTATTTCTGAAAATACACTTACTCACACAAGGATGTATCTCCGCAGGTGAGTATATGAGGTTGAGTCAAAAAATAATACCTTTTACTTTAGTATAGAGATATTTATTGCCATATGATCATGTATCATACATCAAAGCTAGTCCGCTGTTTATCACGTTCCTTCTTCTCAACATAGTCATCGTTTCTCTCAAAAGTAATGTTCTACCTTCGAATGAGAGCATATATCCCAGCCTCGTAAAATTCTGTATACTGTTCTCTGAGCCACTTCATCACTGCAGTTTTCACTTCCTTGTCACTGGCACAATATTTATAATTTCGTGGACCCCATGAAAAAAGGATTTTGAGGCAAGACTTATGATCCACTAAGAGACAGCTTCATTTTAATATATGATACGTGTTCCTGTGTCGGTAATTATTTCTGTTGTAAATAAAAAGGCATTATTTTTTTTCATTAATCTTCGTATGTATTAACTAATTGAAACCAACCTCTTTACTAATTTATTTGAGTTTTAAGCGGAATGAGATTTAATTTCCGAGTTGTCTTTCGCCTTGACTGGTTGTTCAAACGAGGCTAAAGAATCCCACATGCCCTACTATTTACCTAAAGCTGGAAAGATGATAAATGTATTAATGCCTTTCCCAAGAGTATTAGCGCGAAATGAATCACAAACAGTTTAATGTAGGATTTGAACTTGAGTCACAGGTTGCATTTCCTTCCAAGATAACCTTTATACTTCTCGGAAGTGCCCGTGGTGTAATGGTTATCGTCGCGGGAAATGTACACGGCGACACGAGTTCAAATCCTGGACGAGATTGGTTGCATTTCACATAGCACTAATACCCTTGGGAAAGGTATGAATCCGATTATTCTCCCTCCAGCTATGGGTAAATAGTAGGACAGACTAGGTTCTTCAGCCTTGTTGAGGAAGCCAGTCTAGGAGAAGGAAAACTCTGAATTCAAACCTGTTAAACTCCGCTTAAAAAACTGACCTTGAGTCATATCCTGCCCGAGCGGAGAGGTTGGGTAAATATGATAACCTTTATCCTTCTCAGGAAAATGCATATTTATTTATCTATACTTTGCTTACAAAGTTTTTGTGATATTCTAAATAGATTTGTATTTTCTAGCAAAATATTATCATCGTTGTCCATTGAATTGTGCATTTGCACTATTAATAATTATCCTGTGCATTAATTTGCAATATGGTGAATAACAAGGTAATTAACTCACACCGATGTTTTTCTGCGACACCATGTACTAATGGCTAAACTATTCCAGTTGTATTCTTCACTATGGAGGTTATTTTCTATAATTTAAAGCTTTTACTAAACCTCAATATGTTTGAATAGTAGAAATGTCGCTTGGTTTTCACTTTCAATGCTTATTAAATTGAAATAAATATTATTTTACAACAAAACAAATATATTTTCTAACAGAACATTTCACGTTTTACTGTTTTATTTTTAGGATGTCTTACCTCATCAAAAGTGATCCTTAATACATTGAATGGGTATAAGTTACGGTTTATATATATATATATATATATATATATATATATATATATAGAGAGAGAGAGAGAGAGAGAGAGAGAGAGAGAGACAGACAGACAGACGGACAGAAAGACAGACAGACAGACAGAAACAGAAAGATAGTTTAGGATATCGTAGATTTAGAGTAAACGTCACTCGGTGTATGTCAGTTTGTTGCTCATGTAATCATCAGCAAAACCGGTTCCCACTTGGAAGGTATCTCTTTACATACAATTGTGTGTGACACGATAGGATGTTTGATCTATTTTTCGGGACAATCTAGGTAGATGTCGTTAGATTATACTAACTATATATTGACACGACTGTATTTTAGTTATTTCTTTTTTGTTAGTTTTCGGTTCAGTCATGTTTAATATCTTATTTCCTTGTGATTAATTGATTTATTGATTAATTATTATAAACATAATAATAATTATAGTTATTTTACTCCTTTCAGAGTTTTTCAGACCAGCTTAAGCTGTTGGTTTTTCGCTGGAGTTTGAGTGACAGTAAGAGTCTTCAAATCTCCAGGACTCTTCTCATAATTCTAGCCCATCTTAATAATAGCGTTGTCTGGAAAATATTCGCTTGTCTTCTTATTTCTATGTCTTCAAGTCCTTTCATCAATCATTTGGGGATTTTCCAAGTGCATCAACTACAATTGGTATCACCATCACTTTAATCTTCCATAGTTCTTTTAGTTATCTGGCAAGATCCAAATATTTATTTATTTTCTCACTTTTCTTTCTTTTTTTTTTTCACTCTGTGGTCACCCGAAACCTCAAAATCCACGAGACGTTAAGTTCTCTTCTTTTTTCTTTTTTTTTAATTGGTACAAGATCTGGTATCATTATTTTTACTCTTTTCACATCATGCTGTTGTTGTTGTTACTCTTGTTACTTCTGTTATTTTTGTTGTTGTTGTTGTTGTTGTTGTTGTTGTTTGCAGTAGTTGCCATTGTAATAGCTGTTATATTTATTTAATAGTCTTTTTACACCTTTGTACTTATCAATATATATATATATATATATATATATATATATATATATATATGGGGGTGATTATATGTGTATGAATAATATCTACATTAAATTCACTTTTAGTGTTTACATGATTTACCATTTTTTCACATTTTAATAAAAAATTCAATCATATCTCAAAAGGAAGTACTTACATATTTGTAGATATCAAAACTAATCTGGGTTATTATGAAATGTTGATGAGGTCTTTTGAATTCTGGTCATTCATTAAAAAATTTAATTTACTTCTTCGATAATTGTATAAAGAAACCTAAATAACTCATTTAACCTTTTCATGTTTACGCTATAGCTTCGTAAGATTCACTTTCACAATTCATTCATAATTTATCAAATGTCTGAACTTAAAAGTGACTATTTGTTTGTCACAGGAAAGGTTATTTTCTGACTTACAAGGTAATTTATTTTCAATGCAGAACAAAGTATCTAGAACTATAGTGCCTTATTCACAGTTCAATGCTCGTGACTTCATATACTTATCGCTTTGCAGAACGCTTATCGTCAGAGGAAATGGAATTGATAACCTGAGTTCATATCCAAGAAAAGAATTGCATTTCATCTCACGGTAATGTCTTCGGGAAAGGCGTGGATCCGATCATTTTCTCCCTAGCTATGAGCATATTGTAGGACAGACTGCATTCTTTAGTATTGCTTTAGCAACCCTTTTTTGGAGAAGGAGAATTCTGAATTCTAAACATCGTTTGAAATGACCTTGTATAACTTCCTGCATGTTGCAGAGGGTAAATGGATACAGTCATTGGTCTATATTGACAATGAAAATAATGAGTCTCTCAAGAAAAAAAAAAGATCCGCACACGAATTTAATTTATGTGTTTTAAATAATAATATCTACTTTAAATTCCTTATTCAGAATAGCTAAAATCTGTTTCAACAAACATGGAATGCAATAAATATAGTATCACTCCTGATTATAACGCTTTCCCACCAACATGTTTTTTCATACAGCCTCATCTTACTGGTATGTATAACAATATTAGGGCGAAAGCAAACTTAGTGATTGCAGAGTAATCATTAAAATAAATTAGTTTCTTTTTCTTTTTCTTTCTCCACATATAATTATTCTAAAAACATTTCTAAAGAGAAATGTTTTTATGAAATAAAACGAAGATAATTAACAAGCAACCGTTTAACGTTAGAAATATTCCCTCAAGAACACTATGTGGTCCATTAACCGCACAGTCAATTCAATAACACACCAATACAATAAAACCCATTTGTTGAAATGCAATATTGATGATTAAGATAGCAGAGCCATGAACACTTAAAACAAACGAATCGTTTTAACAAAACATTTGCTCTATTTTGAAAGAAGAATCAAGAGAAAGCACAAGCTATTGGTATGCAAGTCGCAAACTAAAATTGAAACCAACCTCTTTACAAATTTATTTGAATTTATCTTTTTTGGCTTTTAAAAGCGCTGATAAAATAAAGAGAGAACTGCAAAGTCAACAGGGTCAACTTAGTTAATGAAGGACATCATTGATAGAGGAAAGCCACTAAAATCTAATGAACGTTTTCATTTTTTTATCATATGTGGATGAACTTTTCTCTTCAAAGGTTAGAATTCTTTTTAAACCATTTCTTTTAAACCAGTGTGTATTCGTTTTATAATTAAGCTTTTATGTTTTAAACTTGAAAACCTTTGCTCAAAATAAGGCGCACATATCTGTATCGATTTTTGTGTCTTCGTTTGTATTATTTCTGGCAACAAATTTTTTAAAATTTTCTACGAATTTCATTTGCTTTCTTTTTATTTTCCTCTACACAGTTTTTCCTTTCGGCTTAGTCTTTCATTTTTCTTTGTTGACTTTGTTATCCATCAATCTTATAAACCAAACTCTCACATAATTACCATTAAGTGTTTGCTATTATTTCATATCTTCCGTGATGATGATGCTAATAATACTCCTGCCAAAAATGTAAGGTACTTCCCCTGAAGGAGTGTCCTTTGCATAACACTTAAGTGCGACGGATTGTGAAATTACGATTATGGAGATATGAAGATTGGGGTGTACACTTTCATTACAATTACTCCGCGGTCCCCTCTGATACAAAGTTGTTGAACTTGTTAAAGGGCCCATTAATTAATTAAAAAAGATCTGCTTAAAAGTTATTCCTATTCCATAGGAGTGTGTGAATACAAATTATCAAGAATGAATTGCTAACAAAATTAAATGTGAACATGCAATACACGCTTTTCCTGAAGCTCTAGGCATAAAATAACCCTAGACGGGTTGACAGATCGTTAAATTTCATCAGTTGATCAGTTAATGATTTTCGTTATACTAACAATCCTATTATTTATAAAATTCTTTACATAAGATTTTTTGTTATGTGGGAATTTATCTTTTAAAGTCTATTACAATTCAGTGTAAACTTTTAATAGATAATAAAGAAAGTAATGTTTCCTGAAAATTTATTAAGGAAGTGTGTGTGTGTGTGTATTTGTGTGTGTGTGTATGTGTGCATGTATGTTTGTGTGTGTTTTACACTAACTCTCATCAAAGTTAAGCCTTATTTCCCGACATATTGTCCTTCTAACGATTATTATTATATTACAGATATTACTTCGTATATCAAATAGTTTTATTGTTATGGTAATTAAAAAACTATCAGAACATCGAAGAACACAATTGTTAGTAGCATTCATGATGTTTCTTCTTCATGTTGGAACTATCAATCAATAAAATCTCCTGATTAGTTAGTTTGGAAATAAGACGAAAATCATTTAAAATCAATATAATCTTGACATTCCGCAGGCACTTGATGTGTGAATGCACACAATAAAAAAAATGGATGCGATCTTTGTTCAATGCGTTCTTATTTTACATGATATAAATGTTGAATAACGACTACAGCCTGTCTAAACTTATTACGTAGATCAAATAAAGTTTCATGAATCAAATTGTTCTGAACTAATATTTTTCAAATTTACACTCATTAATTTTCATTCTTAGGAAAATATTTAACTGCAATCTCGCTCATTTCTATTGGTTAGATATTGAGATATTTGGATTTTACGAAAATGTACTAAATAGCATAATTATGCAGATTATTTATGGAGGTGCCCGTGGTGTAATGGTTATTGTCGTAAGAAATGGACACGGCGATACGAGTTCAAATCCTGGACGAGACTGATTGCATTTCACATAGCACTAATACCCTTGGGAAAGGTATGAATCCAATTATTCTCCCTCCAGTTATGGGTAAATAGTAGGAGAGACTAGTTTCTTCAGCCTTGTTGAGGTAACAAATCTAGGAGAAGGAAAACTATGAATTTAAACTCTGCTTAAAAAAATTGACCTTGTGTCGTATCCTGCCCGGGCGGAGGGGTTGGGTAAATATGATAATTATGCAGATTAAACAGATATTAATTTAAGACCTCTAGAGTCTTAGAAAAATGTTTTTTCTTTTTAGCCCTAATATATATTGAAACATAGGTAAAAGGAAGATCTATCAACTATTGAAAACAGAAAATAACTAAGTTAGAGTTGAGGAAATGTCCACTTCGGAAATATCAAAGTAGCTTTGCAGGAACTATCGAACGATAAAGAAGGCTACTGAAAATATAATTAAGTTAGGAACTCAAAGCAAGTAAAAGGCTTCAAGAATTTGCGTCCTTGAGATGATCATACATGAAAGTGAGCTATAACGAAACAACGACTGTAACCAGCGTTCAGGTCTTTGACAAAGATGCAAATGAGGAAAGTAAGTCAAGAAGTTTCAGAATAATTGATGAAATGGGAACCGTATAAATATTTTATCTGACAACCTCATCTTAAGAAAGGGCATCTATTAAAGTGTCAAAATTTGACCAAAAGTTACATGACATAGACTTTTCAGAAATAATTTTCACGGACTATTGAATACTGACTTTTGATGGACCTGGTGGATGTGACAAAGGAATTATTTTATCTAACTCTGACGAGTTTGTTGTTAAAAGAAGACAACAAAGAGGCGGGAGTAAAACGTTATAGGTTGGTATTGTCGACTAAATATTTGTCGGGCCCTTCAAACTCGATGAAAGCGTTAAACACTGGCAAATATTGCGTTTTTATGGGCAAGAATTCCTTTGCATAGTACAAGTCCTAGTCTTGCAAGTTTAAAGTGATGCATTGATGCTGGACAATACTCCTTCTCATAAATCTAAACTTATTTGTGAATTCCTTGGGCATAAGATATTTACAGAAGAGAAGATAATAAAATGTCAACGATCAAATCCTAATCCAAATCCTATAAAAATCTATGATGAATTATACAGATGAATATGGTAAATACTTAAGCAGCAAAGCTGAGCTATGGGAAGCTTTCAAAACTCATATGTATGAAACAGAATCTGCAAAAGTAAAAATTAAAAATATAAATTACAAAATCAGTGGTTTGGTTTCTTTTTTAATTGGCATATCATTATTCGTTGGTATTTTAATGCCAAATGTATCCTTAAAGAACAACAGTGATACTATTGAACTCGTAGCTATTAAAATATTATACTCATACCTGCGCTCCGTTGCCTAGATATGGAAATAAGAGTGTAGCATTGATATTGGAGGGGAAATAGTGAGAAACATTATAAAATAGTAGAAGTTGACGGGAGAGTTTCGAGAAATTATATTGGTTGCTTGGTTGGATTTTTCGCCAAGTCAATTCTCAGATCCTTTTATACTGAAGAAGTTTTTGATTTATTTCTTCGTTGTTGGGTATGATTATTATTTATGCTGATTTTGTAAATAATCTTAGGTTTTCCTTCCATTGGTAATTCTTAGATATCAATTGAAGACAGCATCTCTGCAGGAACTTAGATATCCAATATGGTTTTAGGATTTATATTTGTGTGCGTTGTTCTTTTGACCTATATTCTTTATTGGAGGCTGACATTTTTTATGAAGTTTATTATGTTTGAATAGAGCTTTTGTGCTGTTAAGTTGATGAAACATCTTCGAGGCTTTTATATTCAATCAAAATGCCCTTCAAAAGGTTTAATGTTTTATATGAGTGTTTAAATAGAGTTTCCTGATTTAGTATGATGCACTGAGTTAATTTAGTGTGGCCTAAGCATGAGGTGGGGTCTCTTCTCTTCAAGATACATCTTTCTTTTTTAAGATGAATTCTATTTGGTAATTTTTGTAGTGGGTTTTTGCGTACCATAACTTTTGTCATTTTTTTGTCAGTATTTGCCTGATTTTAGATTTTAGGTCATTTTATGGGTTGGCTTTTGAGACAGTGTTATTGTTTCCTCGGTTTCCTGTATAACTTGGAATTCAGCAGAATATCAACGCTTGTGGGGTTTTGTGTGTTTAAGAGTTTGATGTTTAATGTCATCCCGTTTTATACTTTTGATATAAGTTAATCTTGATAGATTAAGGTATGAGTGTTATTTTTGGTGTGTTTCGTTCAATCGGGAATTACCAGTGTTTATTTTAAACAAGGAAGATGGCTTAATCATGGATATTTGCGATTTAGATTGCTGTTTCTTTCAGAAAAGGTTTCATGCTGAGACCAAAAGGTTTCATTACCTTTTCTTTTCGGTTAAATATAATTTTTTGTTTGGGATTGAAAATGAAATCACGAGCCGGATTTGTTTTGAAGTTTGTTTTTTTATTGTTGTACTGAAGGCTTCATTTTTGGAATCTGTGTTATATAGATGCTTTTGACCATCCACTGGGTAATTTCTGAATGCACTTAAGTAGAATCTGCAGCTTTTATGTTTTTTATGCGTTCAGTGATTCTGATAGGATATTCTATCTGATCCATATATAAAGCAGGTTAGGGTTCTATACAGTTTAGTAAGGTTTTCTGGAACAAGCCAGATGCTGTGTGAAATATTTTTTTTCTTTTCGGGACATTTAGTGTCGGATAAAGTTGAGTATTTTGTCAAAAACTATTCCGATGAGATTGGTATTTCTCTTCAGTCTCGATTTAATATCAGTTTGCTATGCCTTTTCCATTGCTGGCAAAAATGCTCGGATTGGTTTCTAGTTTTGGTAATTTTGACGCCGTTTGCAATTACCCATTTGTTTATTTTCTTTATGCAATGTTGCAGTTTACATTCTGTTGTGTTTTGATCTTATGCTGACACAAAAGTCATCAACACATAGTTATCAATTCCAGGATTCAGGCATTTAGTGATGCTGCAATTCTTCCATTGAAGAGGTTCACTGACAATATACTCTCTGAGGAACTCACTCATTTTCATTATGAATGTCTGACACGGTTTATGCGATTCGGACTCTAGATTTTTTTTTTTTTTTGAGAAAACTATTTATAAAATTATTCGTTCTGTTTATCAATTCCTTCTTGTTAACATCTTTTTTATTTAACCATAATTCCTAATTTTGGAGGTGCCCGTGGTGTAGTCGTTATCGTCGTATGAAATGGATACGGCGACACGAGTTCAAATCCTGGACGAGACTGATTGCATTTCACATAGCACTAATATCCTTGGGGAAGGTATGAATCCAATTATTCTCCCTCCAGCTATGGGTAAATAGTAGGACAGACTAGTTTCTTCAGCCTTGGTGAGGCAACTAGTCTAGGAGAAGGAACACTCTGAATTCAAACCTGTTAAACTCCGCTTAAAAATTGACCTTGTGTCATATCCTGCCCGAGCAGAGGGGTTGGTAAATAGTACCATAATTCCTAGCGGCCTCACACGCTTTTACCAGACCGAAATATATTGCTATGAAATGTTCTTTTTGGATATTAGAGATTTCTAATTTAACCACATGATCCCTTGTACATCATTGGATTCTGAAGCCTGATTAAGAGTTGGTAATAAGGTTGTTGCATTCAGTTAACCAAATTAACCGTTTATTGACCGTATACTCTTGCAAAAAGTTCTGTATCAATATTAACATATTGTCAAGGTATATCTTTCCTGAGTAGGATCGAGGCACCATCTAGAGGTTCTCTAACCATTTTATCTATGTAATTGTGATTTAAAGATTTTTTTTCCTTTATCTTGGGATGAGTGATGTCTTTGAAGAATGTTTCTTGATGATAAACTAGTTGAGATTTATATTTGGTCAAAAGTTTTCGAAGTTCTTCGAAATTACGAAAAGCTTAGCATAACCCTCACCAGTTTCATGGCATGAGGATTGTGTTATGGGTTTTGGTTGTATTGGTTCTCTTTTCTATGATAGTATTTGGTGAGTTTTCATTGTTTGTCTTTACTTTATATTCAATTATGCTCTTCTTCCTGGAGGCAGCACCCCAGAAAGCAGCGGCTGTACGGCCACTTACCACCCATCACGAAAACTATTCAAGTTAGAGGAACCAGACATGCGAGACACTGCTGGAGAAGTAGAGTCGAACTTATAAGCGACATACTCCTGTGGAGCTCTTCACATGGACGAGCAAAGGCAGGATGACCAGCTAGAACCTACATCCAACAGTTCTGTGCCGATACAGGATGTAGCCTTGAAGACCCACCAGGAGCGAGGGATGTTAGAAAAGGGTGGCAGGAGAGGGTCAGAGAGAACCACGCTTTTTTTGTAGGCTTAATTTTTCATCAATTTTCTATTTGTCTTTATGTTTAGGGGTCTATTGAATGACTCGAGAGGTTAGATACCTTCAGCTGCTCCAGTCCAGATAATGGTCCTTTAACATTCATTTTAGCGTGGGGAAAAGTCATAGTCGTTTAGTTTAAGTTATATTTTATTTTTTTCATAGTTTGATTCGTGTGTGCTTCTGAATTTAGTTAACAGTAGTTTGGTTTGGTTTACCTTTATGGCATATCAAGTTTTGTAAATCAATCAACGCCGAATCCCTTTTATACATGTATAATAAATATATGATTTGAAGCACATTGTCTAGATAACATTTTTAGATGAGCTTGAGCTCTTTTTTTTCACACAGTTAAATGGTTTGACACACACAGTCACCGGTTCAAACATTTCTATTTCAAAGAGTTCAGTTTATGAAGACACAATTCTTTGTTTACACGCAATTAATTTACTAAACATCAGTCATTTTGTTTACGCAGTTAATAATCAAACAGTTCTCTTTCATCAATTCAGTTTCGCAAATCAAACTTAAATATTGCCAAATACTGCTGTGTATCACAAAAAATTAAATTAAATGCCATTCATGTGTTTACTAACAGTTAAATGAAAAAAACGGATTCATTTTAAAGAATTTCGTTTTGTATGTAAACAAAGTCAAATGGTCCCAAATATTGGTATGTATCATTAAAAAAATCATTTAAACATTTGTAATTTATTTACACACAGTTTAATGATAAAACAAATCTATTTCAAACAATTCTGTTAAGCTTGAGATCAATGTTTTGTTTACACAGTTAAATGTAAAACAGTTCTATTTCAAACAATTCAGTTTAGCTTAAGTACACAGTTTAAATGTCAAGCAGTTATATTTAACCTATAGATAGGATCATATCAGATGCAACCACTCCAGGCCAGAGTGTGCCTGGGAGTAATTGAAATGAATGTGCAATCCGTATTTCTTAGTGTTCAAGCATTACTTATTTAGTGTCATATCCAAGAAACTCCTTGTGGGTGTCTTACTCTTCTGCAGAGATGCAATCGGTGTATTCTGCCGTTCGAGCTCATTGGGCTATTTGTATTTGAGCTTTTTTGGACTAAATTCTCTAGGAAATGTGTGAGAAGAGTTGAGATTTATGCGATTTTCTTTTCAGTCGATTTATTTGGGGGCCTCAGTAAATATTCTGGGTGTTATGGAAGAAATATTTAAAGGTTTTGCCTTAGTATGTTTCCCGCTAAGTTCATTTTAAACAAATGTTCATGGAACTTAGGTTAGTTGCTCGCTTTCGGCTGTTTCAGCTTTACAACTAGAACTTCGTATTTATACAGTTGTGTTTTATTGCTGAATGGGCTTGTTCTCCGAGTCACAGAGGTTTATGTGTTTTCTTCCATATAAGGTACGACAGTTTTTCTAGATTCAAGGAATGGGTCATTTATTTTTATTGTACCATGATTTTCCTCTTTGGAATATTCTAACATCTTTCATTGATTCTTTATAATACCTCCTTGATTTCTCTTTTCGGATAATTCTGCCTAATCTTTCATTTATTCTATATTATACCTCCATGGTTTCCTTCTTCAAAATATTCTAACATCTTTCATTTATTCATTATCATACATCCATGATTTCTTTTGAATATTTTATCTAATCTTTCATTTATTCTTCATTATACCTCCGTGATTTCCCTCGTTGGAATATTCTATCAGATCTTTGATTTATTTTTTATTATAACTCCCTGATTTCTCTCTTTTTAATATTCTATCTAATCTTTTATTTATTCATTATTATACCTCCATGGTTTCCCTCGTTGGAATATTCAATCAGATTCTTTTTTTATTCTTTATTATTCATTCATGTTTTTGCTTTTTGGAATATTCTATCAGCTCTGTACAATGTGGGAAGGTTTTCTGAGTAGTTTGAGATTTTGATTTAACTTGAGTAATCTTCCTCCTGGTGATTTAGGTATTCTTAGCTACACCTTCCAGATGTTTATTCTCCTCTGCTTATCTCCCTATTGTTTCTATATCTTTGAGATTTAAAGCATCTCAGGAGTGTGAGGGTTCACTGCTTCAATCATTCAAGGCAATACGCATATTTGTTTCCTTTTTTTTATCATGAGTCTATAATGCGGGTAAACCTAGCATTTTACATAGTTGAAAATCCTAATTTGATTAAGTTTTCTGCAAGTTTTTGCTTTCGAATTTCACGAGTAAATTACCGTTTCTTATGTTTTTATCAGTTCGAGGGGTTGCTCTCCTGGTTACATTTTTCCGATCATAAATGGAGACTATCGAGACAAGTTTATTCCAATGATTCTAGTACAATAAATATTGAGTACGAACTAGACATGCTAAACACTGCTGGAGAAGGAAGGACGAACTCATAAACGATATACTCCCTTGGACATCTTCTCATGGACAAGCAAGGGTAAGAAGACCAGCTAGAACCAATATACAACAGCTCCTTGGTGATACAAAATGTAGCCTGGAAGATTTTTCGGGAGTGATTAACGATATAGATGGGTGGCAAGAGAGTATCTGAGAGATCGGTGCTAGGAGAACGACATGATGATGATTAAATCTTGAGTATTCAGAGGACAAAATTGTTTTCTCTCTACACAACTGACCTTATACAGTTGGCTAATTAATTGCCCCTTGATTAACTTGGAGCAGGTATTTGTTGCTCAGACTAGATATTAGGAGCGAATTAATCGAATAGGGGTTCTCCGGCCGCCAGTGACGCTCTGTAAGGACCACAGTAATGTGTTTCATGTTTCTTGATCACTCAGTCGTAGGGTTAGGGACTGCTTAGCCACCAAGATCGCATCCTGATGTATTGCTTGTCACTAACTTTAGTCAACATCTGGCCTCGTTGAGAGAGGGTTTACTTCATCTTCAGAGGTGCACTCAGCACATTCTAAAGCCCCTTTCAACAGGACTGAAGAACATAGTAGTTAATACTTTCCAAGAAAGATGACTACCGCTGAAGCTTATTGAAATTCTAATATAACTCACTAAATCTTTTATTACGAAAGACATTTTTCAATATTCCTCTTGGAATTGGAAATTTATATTCAAAACCTGATTTCAAAAACTTAATCTACAAACCCATCGGATATTTTTGCTAATAGAGTAATATATTTTGAAAAAAGTCCCTAATCTGATAAGATAATAGCAATAGTGTAAAAAACTTTGGTGATTAAATTGAATGATTCCCGCCCTCCAGTAAATGGTAAGACAAATATCTAAGAGGGAATTTTCGGGTATTATCAGATGTTTAACAGAATGTTATCTGAATATAAAAATTGTATCAATAGTGGATATATTCATTGCAAAGATTATTACCTTTAAGTTTGATATGAGAAGATAGTAAAAAGTGGAGATATCCAAGGAGGTCTAAAAAACAATGAATTAAAACGTGTGTTACTTTAAGCAGTTCCTAGAAACACTCCCAACGAAGTAAAAACTAACTCAAATGTGGACTCTCACACGTGGACACAGTTATACCGGCTTACCTGAAAAATTTTACATTCATAAGCTAGAAACGGACACAGGCAGTGTTTTCAAAAAAATTACCCAGAACAATGGCAGATGGGGACTTATGACGAGAGTGAAACGAGAGGGACATCTTGGTGATGATGATGTCTACTTAAAAATTAATCATATATTGCATCTTTCTTGTGTTTCTTTTCACTGATGAGTATTTAAAATTTAATGCCAATACGGGGAAAAACAACGTTGGAACAAGACTAATAATATCCTTAAACTACCAAATCAAATTTTCTATCATATGGAAAAGATTAATTTTGTTTGTCAAATTTTTTATCCTGTTATCAAAGTTGTAAACGTGAAATTAGATTTTTTAATTAATGAAAAAAATTAAACATGACATAAATATTTTGTAATCAGTCATGTGATATTTGATGAGATATCCATCAATGTGTAAAGAAATTATTCTTAGTACATTATGTAATTTCATATCAAAATGTGAAAGAATGATTAAGGATGTAAACACTAACATTAAATTTAAACTCAGTTTGATTCATACCGGGCCATTGGTCTAATGAGGAGAGTGTTCGCCAATGGTCCGGGAGACAGGGGTTCAATCCAAGGTCGAGTCATATCAAAGACTTAAAAATGGTACTTGATGCCGCCTCGCTAAGCTCTCGGAACTATAAGGTGAGGATCAAGGGTAAAGTTGATCAATCCTGGGAATGGAGTGGTAACCTCTCCAACACCTCAGTGGTGTAGCTATTGAAAAGGGAGCCCTTAGGTCACCAACTTTACTTTTACTTATATATATATATATATATATTATGGGAAATACTTTCTAGCAGTGATACTGTAAAAATTACTCTAACATAATTGATTCCAAATAAAATTTGCATGCTCAGAAGTAACTACCAGACTATAAA
This sequence comes from Sepioteuthis lessoniana, assembly GCA_963585895.1. Taxonomy (NCBI): domain Eukaryota; kingdom Metazoa; phylum Mollusca; class Cephalopoda; order Myopsida; family Loliginidae; genus Sepioteuthis; species Sepioteuthis lessoniana. The sequence continues at coordinate 27,641 of CAUZXS010004286.1, forward strand.
GTGAGTTCCCGTGGCATGATATAAATTTGAGGTTAGCATTGATAATATTATTTCCCCCTCATTAATATAAAATCAACCTCATGAAGCCTTCTTGAAATTAGTCAAGAATTAGGTGCCTTACTACAAACTTAATATTGTGTCTACATTTAGAAATTACTATATATTTTTAATTACCGACGATTTTGTTCAAGCTAACCAACACTTTTAAATTACTTTTCCTAACACCAATGCAGATTTCTGAACAAGCATTATAGTTTTTTGCAATAATGTTCACAAAAAGAGGAATTTCTTCCATTTATTCTCCAGATCCCATACGTACGGACAGATTGCCACACTTTTTTGCTTAAGACCATTTCGTAAATTAAATTTTCTGGTCGTGAAAGTGACTTTTTCAAGAGCTTTTCATAGCTTGAAAAACTTTTTATTTCGAACCTTAAGAATGTTTTGCTTTTACACTTCTGCGATCTAAAGAGCCGTAAACGTTAATTCTATTGGTGCAGAGGTATTTTAATTACTAGTAAGAGCAATCAATATTTATTGAGTTTCCATTTAAAAGTTTAAAAGAAAATGTGGTCTATTCAGTCGTAAACAAATTTGCCCCAGTTCCGATCATTTTGGTGACAAATTGATTTCGGACTGGACCTCTCCAGGTGCTGGGTAGCACTTTGGCCGGCCGTGTTATCGGGACGCGGTTCGGGCTGAGTGTGTCTCGGTGCCTGGGGATTTCCTACGGCCTCAGGGGGCCTTCCCCCAGGCTTTTACTCCCTTCGGGGAGGTTTGGTTTATCGCCCGGCGCCTGAGGCGCCCCTAATAAGGGGAAAGCCGACAGGGCCGTAGGCATTTTTGGGAACTCCGGGCGCGTGTGTGCTACGGCCCTGTGCCCGGTCCCACTTACAAAAAGGCCTTGTGCCATACTTGCCCGTAAGGTGGGGCGTGCAATAAATACCCAGTCGTAAGCAAATTTGATATAATTTCTTCTGAACATGTTATACGAACTGCTGGTTTCAAAATTAACAGTCGAATCACGCTAAAGATTTCAAAAACTTTCGGATCATTAAAAAGCCACAAAGAGGCATTTTACATTTCACATTTATAACCATTAAGAAGCATTAAGCACAGTAATCAACCTTATGCGTGGATGCCAGAAAAGACAAATTCAATAAAGGATGTGTTGGTTATAGGATAGTGTTAATAATGAAAAAGAATGTTTATAATTATGTTCATGAAACTTTTCCTCTGTTTAACTGCATCATTGTATTGTGTGTTGGAAGAAGAAATGTTTCCAATCCAAGATTTACTTTAAACTCTGTCTTCCAAAGATACCACACTCACTTTCTCTCTCCCCCCTCTCTCTCTCAATCTATATATCTATCTATCTCTCTCTCTCTCTCTCTCTCTATATATATATATATATAGTGTGTGTTCGTTTGGGTGTGTGCGCGAAATAGTAAGTTTTTGTCATCTTAATTAAATAAAAATAAAACTCACAGTTATCTCTCCTTATCAGATTTATTGAACAAAATTAAACATAAATATCTTGAAATACTGAAGATTAAAAGTATTCAACGAAATTCACCACGGCCTGAACACAACATTGTAATCTCCCGCAAGATGTTCCAACGGTTGTCTTGTTTGCATTGTTAAATGCTAACGTTGTAGTTGCTTCAGTTCATATTTGTTGCTGCATTGAATTTTGGTGGTCTCTCACTTAACAAACCCCAATACAGGAAAATTAAAGGTATTGAAATCAGCAGATTTAAGCAACCACATTTTTGGGGTGTAGGTGTCGCAAAACTTTCCTTGCAGCCAAGACTGGGTTCTCAATCTTTTAAGTCATAGTGCAGTGTTCTGTTGCCAGACGTAGGATCTTCCAGAAGACACTATCTTGATCCAGAGCAATTGAACCTCTTCCAAGGACGTGAGACTACAACCTGAGAATGAGAAAATGAAGGAAAATGGATAGAGGTATAATATCACCATCACGACTGACCACCCAAAAAATTTTGAGGTATGGTATTCGTTAAATTGAATATGAATATGTCTCCAAACTGATATAAAGATCCTCTAAGATCTTCGTAATAGTGATTCCAGAAAAAATATGATCAGGTACAGCCTGCTGTTTCAAAGTGTCATATTTCTGTTTTTTACTCAGAAAGGGTTAACATGACCCTAGTTTGCAGCAAATAGGCGATTGCATGATTGAAATAATTCAAATAGTTACTCATTACAATATATATATATATATATATATATATATATATATATAAACACAGTCATACTCTCACGCTCACACATATATAAATACAAAGTAAAAACTAGGAAGATATCATCAGAGAAGTGTTTAGAAAAAAATTATAGACTGTATTATTTTTCATCACTATATTTTCAAACTGTCGAACGCATATCCAGTTTTTACGTATATATATATATATATATATATATATATATATATATATATATATATATATATATATATATATATATATATTATTTATTGCCTTTATTACCAGGTCCAGTCTGACTAGGAGTGCTTACCCCATCCAAAATTAGATATAAGTTAGGACATCATAGATATAGATTCAATAATCACCAAACCAAGTGCACTTTGTCCAATGATTGAATATGGGATAAACAATCAGTTTCCTGACGTCATTAACTCTGCTTTCTCTCTCCAAAATTAGATATATAAACGAGCCTTAAATAGATAATCAAATAGGTCACTGTACCGTCATACACAAAATGTACGGTTGTAACATCACGGTGAGGAAGAATGACGAACAAACAAAAACCCTGACACAAAAACTTAACCAACACAAAGTTTATTCGTTTCAACAATTTTTAGACGTCGTCGAAGAGAAAGAAACAGTGTGAAAACTATGTTGACAGCGACAGAGAGAAAAGGCAAATCATAAGGAGAGATTGGGAGACGGAGAAACAGAGAGACAGAGCAGACGCAGAATTTAAATTTTCTTCCACATTTCTTCTTGAAGTGCAAATACGTGCTTCTATCCTTGCCGCTGTGCACTCAGGTTCCTGGTGTTCTTTACATCGACGTATATTGCACACAACTCACGCCTTTACTTGTTCGCGTGGTCAGGCAACTATCTTTCAAAACCGAGTCGTCTCCTTACTTGTGCCAGGTGTCGGATGGAGGAACATATATGTTACTAGTTGTTCCAAACACGTTCAGATGATTTCAGAATCTCAGTTTTTCTAGTTATTTTGTATTACCGTTGTCATACATCCATGATTGGTGGACGTACGATGATTTCTTTTCCTGAGTCACTCAGAGGTCTCTGGCCATTTGGTAGACTTATGGTCTACTTTTAGAATTATTATCACTCATTAGAGTTTTTCACGTCAGCGTTAGCTGATGGTATTTCACTGGAGTTTGAGTGACCTTCATGTTCTAAAGTTTTTTTTTAATTCCCTAGCAAGGTCAAGGTACTTATCCTTCTTTTCACTTTCTATCAATTTTACTCGGTGGTCAGCCGGGACTGCAAAGTCGACTTTTTTTGCATATTCTCTATTTTTTTAGAGATTATTATAAGGTCTGGTCTTCATGCCGAGATTAGGTAATCCGTGTGCTTGTCAAAGTCCCATTGGAGTTTATGCGTGTAATTTTCTAGGACTAGTGCAGGGTTGTTCATATACCATTTGATGGTGTGGTCGAATTTAAATTTCTTGCACATTTCCTAGTGGATCACCGTGCCCACCAAGTCGTGTCTAGTCTTATATTCCTTCTGTTCTAATTTGCTGCATTCGCTTATTATGTGATTGATCGTTTCGGGTCTGTCACCACATAGGCTATATTTGCTATTTTGCTTAGTCTTATCTATTCTGGCTTTGATAATATAGGTTCTTATGGCGTTATTTTCTGCTGCTATTAGGAGAGATTCTGTTTCTCTTTTAAAGTTTCTTTTTCTTAGCCAGGTTCAGGCTCTCTATCATTTCCCCGAATTTAGCCTTTCGTTCTTTTTCTAGCTTTGACTCTCCATAAACCGGTCAATCATGTTACATATCACTGATTTGTCCTCTCTTCAATTATGAATGGATCAAACTAAAATTTTTGCCCAGTCAGATGAGGCTGAAGAATACACTCATAGCATCTTTGCAAAAGGGTAAGACCTCTCCAATATATGCTTGGAATATCATACTAAACCATCTAATGGTGAATCTCCAGTCGAACACTTCTGAAGAATCAAGAATTAATGACAATCTAAAAATACCCAACGGCAATATAAATTAACAGATAGTGATATACCAGTATATAAATTATAAGCGACATTTAGTGCAGTGATAATTTAATGTTTTCCTATATTTAATTGTTTAAAAAATAATAGAAATTTCCACCAGATCATTGTTTGATAGTCAGCGTGTTTTCACGTGTAGAATTTTAACACGAGTAAATCAATATTGAAATGAATTAGCGTTCTGAAGTCTCTTTGATGTACTACACGAGGAAAACATTCATTATTTATGACGTCAATTACTAGAAACCCTGCGTGTTTTAGTATTCTAAATAAAACGTATAGAAGCTGTAAAAATTTAAGCATATTATATATATATATATATATATATATATATATATATATTGCAGTAATGTTTTTACATTTTCAATGTAGTCGATATTGCTTTCAGACAAAGGTAGAAGGTAAACATACGTAGCTCTATCTCAAAAATTACCTTTATATATATATATATATATATATATATATATATATATATATATAAAGAATACTTTTTTACTAGGTACAGAATGTGCCTGATTAGGAATACCAAATATATAGATGCGCCTATCATAGCCTAAAAATTTTCGCGTTTTTGGGGTGTGGTAAGGCGAAATAACTTTATTTTTTACTGGGTAAGGTTTTGAGTGCCAGTTTAAAGAGTAATGTGTTTGCTCTCTCGGGGCTTTTGTTAAAACTATTTTTTTTATGGGTATTTGTATCTTAATAGATATTATTTTAGCACAGTCTATAACAGTCATTACTTTGCCCATATAGCGTATTCAGCGAGGACTACTATGTTGGCGATGGCTAATAATCGGCTCGTGGGAGAAAATACACGCCAAAAAATCCTTATAGCGTTATTCCCTTTGTTGCTTTATTCTTTATATTTTCAAGCTCTCTGTCCATGAAGGAAAGAACAAATTATCAGCGTAAACCATGTTCGAGTAAGTTTCTTCGTTATTTAAATAACTGTTGATTCTCGTATCTATAAGCTGTTACTCATTGTACATTTTCCTCGAGCCCCATCGGTTAAACCAAAAAAGGGGCCATATCACGAAATCTGTGATATATATATATATATATATATATATATATATATATATACTCTACTTCACAAAATAACAAACCCCCAATTCCGACTTGGAGAGAATATTTACTTTGTAACCTCAGAGTGACCAGTTCAAAATTCCAGAACAAGCATATCTTGTTACAGCCAGCGTGCCAACGGAGATGACATCTCTCAACAGGTCTTTATATTTGCAGTAGGCTTTTGAAAAAATATATATATGCGCTCCTGAACCATTAGCTTAAAAATCTAAACTATATTATGATTTTAACAGTACTGTAATCGCTCACTGCAGACCCAGAATTTAGACGGTTTGAATACTTCCATTGTTTTCACCAGGTTCAAAGAGCTGCTCAAAGCTCTTTATTAATATTATTGATACTTTTCTTATTGTTGTTATTATTATTATTATTATCATTATTATTATTATCTCACTAGACTTACCTGATTGTCTTTAACTGTAGTTTGAGTGATAGTAATTCTTTTAAGGTTTTCGAAAACACATCTTGGTCGATCTCAGCGATACCGTCGTCTTGGTTGTCTCTTGTCATTCCCTGATTTTAACTCTGTCATTTCACTTTCGAAGCCTTTGCGGCTTGTTCCAAGAGTACTAATTATTATTGGTATTACTGTCACTCTCAAATTACACAACTTTCTTAGTTCACTGGAGAGGTTGAAGTATTTGTCTGTCTTTTCACTTTCTTTTTTATTCCTTTCTATAGGATTCCTCTTCAAATGACAGTGAATAACATTTTTGTTCTGTTGTCTTGTTCATTTCTTCCCTTTGTCTCAGTCAGTTGAGTTGTTGCTTAGCTCGTTGTATCTGTGCCAAAAAATTAGAACAGATAACATTCGCAGGAACCCATCAGGTCCCCTTTGTTGGCTATCAGTTGACTACTTTCTGATCATGACACTAACACCTATTGTCTTGGTCCACGATCGACTTAGATTTGGATTTGTAATTATTCATTGGTTGTTTATTGTTTCCCTTCCCGACCCAGAGTTTGATTTGTATCAATGTTCTTCCCATCGAGGTGACAACGTAACCGTATAAGAAAAAAGACACAGATGAGAGAGCCATATAAAAATAAATAAATGAATATATAAATAAACACTCCAGTTTTAAACTTACTATATTTTAACCTAATACAAGTTTTAAGAAAATTAGAATCGTATATTGTGTCCCTGTAACATTCAATGTTGATCTAGAAAACGAGATTGATTTTTCAGGTTTGAAACCCTCACTGAAAATCAACTGATCAATGTTAATCTTCAAAACGTGTGAAAACGTTCCGTTCAGATTTATCTCTTAGAATCCAGGTTCGGCTGAGTATTGATTTTACAAGCTTCATTAGTTAAGTGTGTCACTAAATCGGAACATCAGATCAGAGCCCGTGTAAAAGTTTAGATCAATGCCATAGACACATTTAGCAGATTAACACATTCGCATGAAAATCTAGTTCTATCTCTTGCATTTGTTTTGTGGTGATACAGAACCTTTTTGGATGGACGAGAGACTGAAAGTTAAACCTTGTTCCAGTCGACTGCTCATTTTACGACCAGAGAAATATGAGACAAAAGAGAAGTTTCATCGGATCTGACTGACGTTTGTTTATACCAACCTAAAAAAATTTGCTTCAACGATTTCAAGACATCATTTTGTCTCACTTTTTAGAGACGATGTGTGAATTTCTGTTCCTCCAAAAAGACTATTCATAAGATATCATAGCTCACTGACTTGACCATTTGATTACTTAAGACGAATTTGTGTTCAGAAAAATGAAAACTCCTCTTCGCGTTCACAATTTCAAAACAGCTGAATACATGATGAGGTTGTAGGTATTTACACAAAATGTCGGATTTTGTGAGGAGTGCCTCAGATATTAGATTGGATGCCGTGCCAAGGCTAAATCACCAGTCAGTCCGACTACTTAACCATTGCAAGAGGGAGAAGAGTTTGTTTTTTTCTCTTTAATAGACATAAGCATGAACAATGATACAAACAACCTTGTCATTAATTTGAACTCGAGTCCAATTTCAACAATGAGCGTCTTCGACATGAACAAGTTTTCAATAAACGAATCGAATACAGTTTCAGTTAAATACTTACGGTAATTATTTCATCAATGAAAACTTGTTCGTTCGTTTGAGTCTCCACAAGAGAATTATTTTGAAGGAAATGTACTTGGTAAAAAAGAATGTTCCGAATTCTTAACAGATTGGCTTCTAATTTAAACATTGAATTTATGAATGAATAATCATTTCCATTTTTAAACTCTGAATTCTTCTAACTCACTTCATCGTTCACGTTAAGATATCCAATCGATTATTCCATAAAGTTGTAATACGAAGATATTTCTTCTATTTTTTTGCCCGATTGAAAAGTAATTATTCTGCTTTTCTTGGATTTCAAAATGCATGTGCTTTTATTTTAAGTAAGGTGGATATCATAGAAAAATATTCCATACAATAAGTAAGATTTTGAAGCTAATGAATCTGTGGCTTGGTTAACTCCCACTCCGTTTTGGTGAGGTTTGTTACGCGGGCCTCGGGGTATCATGCAAAAAACTCAGAATATTTGTGTTTGGATTTTTTGTTGTCTTCTTCTGTCTGTTCAGATTCACCCGCACCTTATATATATATATATATATATATATATATATATATATATATTGTCACATGTTCTACAACTGAGAGAAGAGAAATAAGGAACTACTACTATCCCTCCGTGTTTTAATTAACAGGCCGCCAAAGATTGACCGTTAAAAAAAGAAATAAGGAATGTAGGTCAACTGTCGGAGAAAGTAAAGAATGTTGGTCAGGCTATCTGTACTCAATAACCTCACTCGGGTGAAAGAGATAGTAGTCCGAACGGATCACCTACAAAATGAAAGCCAACAGATGTTTGCATTCTGTGACTGCAGGGAAGAAGAAAGAGACTATATGATTGGCTAGAATCCTGAAGCGGAAATAGCACCCTTTTTCGTCAAGCGGAAATAGGGAATAAGAAAATCAGTTTCGAAGAGAGATATCGCGGTGAACAGAAGGGGCGAATCTCGTGCCGAACTCCGGGTGAAAAAACGGAAAGAATCATGGACAAGTGGGACTGATGCCTCCAAGCCAAAGCTATATAAATATAACCGCCAGCCCGTAAAAAAGAAAATACTATCCGAAGGAACCCGTGAAAAGGATAAGTAAACATTAAGACTGTTTCTCCCTACACCCTTCTTAAGCATTGCAATTATTCTCTCTCCCTCTCGCTCAATTTATAGAAACACTAAAGAAAAGAAAAAAAAGGAAGAAAGACATTTATAGTTATGTATTATCCGCTGATAATATAGCCGAAACGTTGAATATGTGTGTCCACGGGTGTATTAAAAAGATTGTTATATTTTAATGTCTCCTCGTGTTGAAGTTTGTTCATTGTGTTGTTTGATGTCAAATTGTTTGTTTTCAGCTTCTTTCGCCTTATGTTATTCTCGCCTAAATTGTCCTATTCTTTCCTTTAAAAATATTATACGGGAAACTGGAATTGTTGACCACTTTAATTAATATTATTATATCTAAACCTAGAGGTCCATATCTTCCATTGTTCTAGGGGTAGGAAGAGCTAGTGGCCTGGTTGTGTTAACGTGAAGTTTGGAAAACCCTTGCCAGCGGCGGTCAGTTTAGCCCCAAATTAACCCCCACATAATATGCCAGTTCCTATATGCCCGAGAAAGGACTCTGAACAAGGACTTATTCTACGAGGGATCAAGTGCCAGACCGCCCCATCTTCACACGTGCGAAAAAGAAACTCCCCGTTTGGAGATAACAATATTTAAATGCACCAGTTCCCATACGCTTTTAAATGGTTGCTCATCCAGGGATCTTTTTATTTTAATTTGTCGTCACAGTATACAAAAATCGCTATGAATAAACTGCAGAAAAAAATTCTCTCGATAAACACGTGCACTCACACACAAATATACATATGCCACGCACACACACACACATATATATACTAAAATCTCAATAAACGAGCTACAGTAAAAAAAAAAAAAAAAGGGTGCAGTAATGATCTCGCTCATATTATATCGAGGACCAAACTCTGTACAGATGATATGGTTTGGTTTCTTTGTTTAATGGCATATCAACATTTTTAGTTTATTTTATGCCAAAGCCATTCTCATAGAAGAACAGTAGTGGTACTATTTAATCCCTAGTTGGGAGGGTAAGGGCGTTCATACCTTTCCCAAGTGTATTTGCCCGAAAGTGTACGTAATAACGCGACTGGAGAACGAACTTGCTTACTACGATTCCACAGTCCGTTGCTTTAACCATTACACCACGAGAAAACTGATGATATGGGAGCTGCTTGGTTTTGTCTCAAATTAACCACCCAATAAAAATATCATGATATAGTGAACTTGAAAAATATTTTTCGACACAATTGGATTCTTGAGAGGATTAATTTAAAAGAATAATAAATGCAACCACCTATATTACCACCAATGATCCCACTTTACCAAGAAAACGTTCACCTGCATTAGGAGGCTTGTCAAAAAATAAATATTTTCATGAAACCTTCAGATAAAAGTGGTAGTTTTGTCATTATAGAATTACCTCTATTTTGGAATGATTTAAATCGAATGAAATGTTTTAAAATATAAAACTTATTTATTTAGTAAAACGCCCAAAGGTTAAGAATTTAATGACAATCTAAAATACCCTTAGATAATAAAAAAAATTCCTGATAGTGATATGCCAGTATTTACATTCTAATAGACATTTATTGTAGTAATTATTTATAGTTTTCTTAATATGTCTTAGCGTTTTAAAAATAACAATTTCGACCAGGTCATTTTTTAACAGTCAGTGTGTTTTCTCATGCAGAATTTTCTCATACAGAATCATTATTGAAGAGAATCAACGTTACGAGGTCTCTTTGATGTTTCTACACAAAGAAAGCATTCATTATTATGACATCAATTACCAAAACCCCTGGTCGTTTTAATCTTCAAAACAAAACGTGTAGGAGCTGCAGCAAAAATTACTCAGTGAAGGTAAATGATCGCGATATATATATATATATGTGTGTGTGTGTGTGTGTGTGTGTGTGTGTGTGTGTGTGTGTGTGTTGTGGTAATGTTTTTGCATATTCATGGTAGTCGATAGCGCTTTCAGCCGAAGTCAGAAGGTGAATATATGTAGCTGTATCTCAAAAACTACGCTAACCTCCTGGGGCCGAACACTCTAGCGAAGGAATTTTCGGCTACCACTAGTGTAATGGAAAGATGTTCTAACGATTTAAGAACTCTGGTATTCGTCTGAAGAAAATGAAAACAAATGAAAACTAATACGTATGCGTTATAATTCCTGAGTTGACGTATGTCATCAAAATGGCAGAGCGGTTAGATATCATTTCTACAGTAAAGTTAGGCGGGTTTCCTTGAAATGTCCTGCGTGTCTAGCCATGCTGAAGAATTGTGATACAAAGAAACAATCTGTTCGTGGATGACGATATATATTTATACACACACACAAACACACATACACAGATAGATAGATAGATAGATAGATAGATAGATAGATAGATAGATAGAAGTTAAAATGAATCGATTCTCAGGTGAATAAGCTTTTACGTTGTTTATTAATACCAATGATCAGATTTTACAAGGAAGATATCTGTCTGCATTAAGAGGTATGCTGAAAAATATCCTTTCCCCGTCAAAACTTCTAAATAAATGTGGTGATTTTGTCATTAAAGACACTATTCAATATAAAAACATTCTAGCAGATTTATTAGAAGACAAAACGCTTATGAACAATTACACAAGAATCTCTAATTAATCATATAGATAATTGCAGAAAGGTTTTTATAAAATAATTACAAAAAAGACAAATTATAGTTTTCCTTAATTGAATTACACCCTGTAAGTCTTTTATTATATTGAATTTAAGGCCAATATTTTCAGGTGAAAATATTGTCACTCATAGCATCAGCAACTCTTTAGTGAATAGATTAACTCTTCTTTTAGGCACCATTCTTAATCCACCTGTCAATTTTATGGCGATTTACTTAATAAAACAAATAATATTGATATAAAAATAAATATTTAGACAGTCTTGGCATAAAATCATTATCTATTAATATTGCTGTACTTTGATGCATTAAGCGTTTTAAAATATTCTTAGGAAAACTAACATTATATTATTTTTACCAGTTCACAAAAAAGTAGAAAAAATCACATGGCGCTTTAAGTATAGTTTTTCTTTTTCTTTATAATTGTGCTTTCTATGAACAAAAATTCGGTTATCCAATGGATTCGTCTTTTAGTGTTTGTTCCTTTACCTCTTTCTTTATTTCTTTTAGAATCGGGTTGCTTTTTATTCATATAAACAAATAGTCTTGATATTTCTGTTTTTCAACATATCTGTATATTTAGACAAATTAGTTTTAAATTGTTACCCATTTATCTATTAAATTTACTTTTTTATTCATTAATGATGAAATATAATTGCATTGAATAATTTTACTATGACTTCTAATCAAAGTAAACAAGTATTTGTATAGCATAAAACAAACAGAGACATATTTTAATAAATACATTTTTCGACGTATAATTTTTAGTTTTTAACAAAAAATGGTTATATTTTTAATTAAAAAACCGCATAATTCATTTGAATTTAAATGTTTAAAAATATAACAAAGTAGTTTTCTATTTTGAAAATTATATAGAATTGAATAAGTGAGGTGTAACGTTTCTATTTTTCCAGGTAACATTAACCTGGGTTGTCAGGGAGAATTTCTGACAATAGTCACGTACCACCCAATCTTTATCAAATCGATTCTCCGTGACTAGTTACATTTTGGTGATAACTCCAATAGTTCATATAACTAATCATGCATAAAGATTGTGTAATGGTTTAGTTTCGAGATGTGGATGAATAAGACTGTGTCAAGGGTTGAGATAGCGACGTGATATAAATGAAAGCGCAATGAATTCCCAATTAGACAAACAATATGACGCATGATTATTTTTTTTGTTTCTTTTTTTATTTCTAAGAAAATAACTTATGAAAACTAAAACAAAACAAAAAATACTCATGCATGAAGATGTCAAGTCAACAATAAAGTTCACCTTTCCAAATGAAGCTAAAGTCATTGACACTTTTGTTTAACTGTATTCGTCGAAAAACGATATCTTAATTTCAATTTATTTTAAAGTTGAAATATCATTACTTTGATTCTTTTACAGTTAAGGGCCGGGAACTTCCCCTTTCTCCCTCTTCTTTTTTTGTCCCTTTAGTAAACAATAAAATAGCTTTTCTTCATCTTGGAAGTAGTTACCATTTTTAAGTATATAAAAATGTTATCCAACATAGCTTGCTCATAGCAAACGACTATCATAATATCTCTTCAGATATTTCTGATAAAATCCTTAATTATAAAGGATTTTCTCCAATGTAATTTATTATCTGTGATAATAAATTTCCAACTATTATTTCTGCAGTTAGAAATAAGTTTAAATAAATTTTCGGTTATCTACGATTTCTATTCGAATACAATTAGTATTCAACACATTTGAATCCTTCGCAATAAGTTCTTTTAGAGAAGGAATTACAATAAATCTTAAAAACAAGTTTTCTCTTAGGACACAATTATCATTTACAAGAAAAAAAATTTTCGACTAACTTTTTTCTTTTCATAAGGTTTCCTTCATATCATTAATTCTGTTTTTCTCTTTTGATCTCATCTCAACAGTTAATTAATGAATCTTGTTAGATCTATTTTTCTTAATTTAAATTTAGTTCTTTTTTATAATCGTTAAGTTCCAATTAACAATTCTTAAAACATCATTCTTCTTTATTATGATGTCACATCTTCTTTTACGTTGAATTTTTGTTTCTTATTCAACGGAGTTGCCGAATTCCACATTGTCATTCTACCACCAGAATTTCATTTTCAGTGGACTTCGTAAAAAGATGACCATTCATCTCTCTAGGGAAGCTCGCAACTGACTTTTAGACATCTATCTTTTTGGTGGTAAAAACATTCTAATTGCTTCGACCAATCACATGTCCTTTCCCTTTCTGGGTCATGACCTTTGCTCTTTTCAGTTTATTAAGTGCTGTTTCTAGGGCTCAAAAACCTGCCAATTATCTAGATCATTTAAGGGCCTTGCAGCGTGGATTTTATTTTTATATTAACCCCGCTATGACTGACGCTGGAGGGTCACAGAGGTCACACAGAACAAATATTGTTCATAAAAAAGGACAGCTATAATCTTTATATTTTGTCGATTCATTTTATACATTTGTAAATATATTTATTTTACGTAAGCATTTACCATCTTTAATTAATTGCCTTGAAATGCTTTTTGCAGAAAAAATGAAGGAAACGAACATTGTTATATAATCATATAGATAATAAAAAAAAATTGATATTCTACATATTCCATGAACATAGCACCTCAGCTTTTGGAAGTAAAAATCTTTCCTTGTAGATGGGGTCATATATATATATATATATATATATATATACAATACACACGCACGCGCGAGCATGCATATATATATATATATATATATATATATATATATATATATATATATATATATGTCTGTTGTAGTTCCTAAGAAAGAATGAAAATGTCTTTTAAAATAGGTAGGTCCACGAAGAGATTTCTATTTTTTGAATTTATTTATTTCGTAATTACATATGTTTATGTTTCCATCATTTGCTTTCGTCAGAGAACCTTGCTAATGGGGAACTCAATGAGACTTGAATTCACTGTTATTCGCAGTGTTAATGTTTTTCCGTTGGTTATGTTTTTTATATAGAGGCAATCTTCTCTTTTTCTCAGAGTGTGTTTATCTTAGATTGCTTTAATCCTTTTTGATATTTGATATGTTTTTTGTCATTGTGTGCGAGTGTGTGTGTGTGTGTGTGTGTGTGTGTGTGTGTGTGTGTGTGTGTGTGTGTGTGTGTGTGTTTGCGTTGGAGAGGTTTTGGGTTTCACTAACAGTTATTTTTCTTCAGTGTGTATGTGAGGGGGGATTTTTTGTGTATGTGTGGCAGTCTGGTTTTCAATTTACTGGTAACTTTTTTTCTAAATAGTTTATGTCTGTATATATATATATATATATATATATATATATATATATATATATATATACACATATCTCTGTATGTTAACGTGTATATATATATATATATAGGTGTGTGTGTGTGCGCGCGTGCGCGTACGATTCATGTTTCATTTAACTTTCGTTTAAATTTATCAATAAATTTTCTTTCCCTTACTTGAAGGAGCGTGTGGTCGTTCGTTTGATAAATTGGCATTATTTTAAATTTGCCTCGACTACATTGGTACAGGTTTTTTTAAACATTTAATTTTCTATTTTATTCTCTTTTGATATTACACTTGTGTAATGAGGTCCTTGTATTAAGTGACAACGTTCACCTTATGTATATTTCTTTGCATTCACTCACATTCAATTATGTAGACTACATTTTCTGAATTGCAGCTTAAGTATATATATATATATATATATGAGATGAGAGCAAACAATATTTTTTCTGTAAGTTTGATAACTCAAAAACTATACAAACTAAAAGTGATTATACTCTCATTGTTTTATTTTAGTTTCATTATTAACACTTTCAAGAATAATTTATAGAATACAAGTCTTAATCTTCAGAGGAAATGCTATTCGAAGGAAATGAACAATTGAATTAATCATAAATGCTGATTATTGCCGGCTAAATGTAGGGAAATCAATTTCTGCGCGATGAGCGTCTGTTTGCACCTTTGAGCATTTATATGTGTGCGTTGGACACATATGTATTATTTTAAAAATAAAATATATTACAGTGTTTTATATAAAAATGCAGCTGTTGTCGTAGCGTGCAGGCTGGGGTTCGAATTGAACTATATTCTCGGAAAGAAAATGAGGCGTGATATGATTAAAAATGTAATGAATCTATAGACATGAAGAACAGGTGAGCATTTGTTTTTCAACAGTTCTATATATAATTATTCTTTAACAATCCACAAGCTTCTGTTATAATATGTTAATTCAGCTATGTTGTTTTCCTCAAACAAACGGATTTAGCATGCCGTTATAGGATTTACACTCCTACATTTTGAAAATGACCCTGATACACATAAATTCTAGAAAACAAAATATTGATTCACTTGTCCCCAAAACAAAAATGAGGGACGTCGGTAAACTAATTAGTTTCGAGTACCTATTCGTCAAGAAAGTCATGTGATTTATGCTCTCAACTACGTCTCCACCTTTGAATTTGTCCCGCGCAAAATAAACGGTGTTTTTGGAGCCGATCACATGACAGGATTAGCTATATATACTCTCGTCTTCCAATAACTCATTATCTTAAATTTTGACTTCCAGAGACAGCATGGCTTCGCCAGTTAGTGACACACACCTCAATACGCGTAACATGGGTGCGTATATACTCTTCAACCTTTTTCTTTACTGTTCTGTCTTTTCTGCTGGACTTGTTCCAGTCTTGTGCACGGCCTCAGACATTTCGTCAAATCCCGAAAGAGACCAATGAACAACATGGTAGAAATCCCGTCCTTCTAGAAAATATTGCTATATTTCTGTGTATTGATACCTCGCGTGAAATACTAAGTCAACATAAATTTATAATTTACAGGACACTTTTAATATTTAGTCTTTTACCATAATATACGTGTTAGGTACATACAAACACGCTTACACACGCAGGAATAGTTAACACGCTATATTAGAATATTTATAATATTTTGTGATGTTTCTTTTTATGTACTAGTTGATAGATGACTTTATTTTTATTTGTATTGCTTTGTTTTGAGTGTTCTTATCTCCGTGTCGTTTCTATTGTTTGCTTTTCAATAATGAGGCACCATAAATTGTGGGAGCAGCATTATTTAGCAAACAACCCCAAACCGTTGGACTGGGGAATTTATGGGAAATATTTCTAGGCTTAGGCATAATAACAACATTAATAAATTGAGTTTGGTTGATATATTTCGTTTGATTAGATGTGCAGATGATCAAAAGCGTTCGGGTCAGCAATATTTGTTCACTGTGGTAGTATGCAGTGACGTTTTAGAGCTTTTAATTCGCAGATTGGGCTTTTAAAAACTATTGTTTTCTGGACGAGTATTTGTGTTTCACTTTCCATTAATTACCTTGGAAAAGGAATCTATAAATTTTCCCCACAAAATGGCTAAATTGTAAGGTAAGATATATTCATTAGCCTTATATATATATATATATATATATATATATATATATATATATATATATATATATATATATATATATATATATTCATTAACTTTACCAATGGTTTAGGAGGACACATTTAGAATTCAAAATCAGGGAAAAACGGAAGTGAAATTCAATCAATTCCTCCGATAAATTTTTGATCCATTCCCATAATTCTGTTTTTTTTTTTTTTGGTTTTTTTTTAAATATCTCCACAAAATTTCAGCGAAAACGAAAGAAAGCCTAAACTAGAAAATCAATTCGACATGTCCATACGATGTACAATCTGGTTCTTTAGAATGTAGTCATGGCAAGATTTCGCTTTAAAAAATGACGATGACAAAAATAATTTACTGTTCCATTATTTCCCATTAAACTATTTTTAAGTGAACTGTTCCTCCCACTAAATTATAATAAAGCTGTCATAAAATTATTCAATGTAATTTAAAAAAAAAAACAACTGATATAACGAGAGGAAATGTGTTATTGATCGGTAAAGTATTCATATTTTCAGAATTTATGGAAACATTACGATTTGAGCAGATCTGATTCAACAGCTTCGAAATAATGGCTAAAAATGAATGCTGCTAATATATTTCCATGAGATTTCTTTCAACACATATTTTTTCAGTTTATAAATAATTTGCATAAGCTGCTTGGCATTTACCATTTGTTAGAAGTTCCTGGGTGATTGATGAAAGAATTACTGGGGAGAAATCTATTTTACTACAGTTAGACGAAATCGTGCAAGATCATTATATATATATATATATATATATATATATATATATATATATATATATATATATATATATATATATTTATATATATATATATATATATATATATATATATATATATATATATTTATATATATATATATATATATATATATATATATATATATATATATCATAAGAATGGTGGTTGTCACTAAATCAGCTTGTGTGTATGTGTTGAACCAAGTGCAATATAATATGGAGAGAGTTTAATATCTAGGATAGAGCTATTATGTAATGAAAATAAATATATATTTTCCATGAATTAAAATATATATATATATATATATATATATATATATATATATATATATATATATATATATATATATATACTTTATCATCCACAGAAAGACTTTCATAGTATCACAACTTTACATTGTGGCTAGATACGCAGGACGCTTCATGTTTTCGTTTGATTTAATAACTTACCACTCAACCACACACACACACACACACACACACACACACACACACACACACACACACACACACACACATATATATATATATATATATATATATATATATATATATATATATATATATATATATATATATATATATATACCTTTTATTGCTTATTTAGAGAAGATTACCATGGCCCCTGCGATGCTAAACTGAAATTGTAATTAAATTTTAACTTATGCTAAAATGAATTATTTGTAATGGAACTGTTTTTTTTTTTTTGGCATTGCAAATGTACTTACACTAAACTCATTTGTTTAATATAGGCTGTTTTGATATTTCACTGTGTGTAAACAAAATCTATTCTGTTACTAAAATGTATTTGCTGAATTTAAACTGCTTGACTAAACTGAAGAGCTTGAAAAAGAAATATTTTTCACAATTAAACTTTACTTACTCATAAACTGCCTACTTATGCTAAACTGGATTGTTTGAAATAGAACCTTTTTTTATTAAAATAGATTTGGCGTTAAATAACCTACAAATTTTGATATGCCATAAAACCTAAACAACCAACTAACCTACCATTATTTTTTACTCATTAATTGTTTACTCATCAACGTGAACTGATGAACTTTCACTGTAGTTTGAGTGACAGCAAGTATCCTTAAGTCTCCAGGAATTGTCTCAGTATTCTGGGCGTTCTTGATAATGCAGTAGTTTGGATGGTCTTCGCTCATCCACCAACTTCCAAAACTTCTACTCCCTTTAATAACCCTTTAGTTACTGTACCAAAAACACCAACTACAATAGGTAAACATGTCACTTTCCTGTTCCATAGTTTTTTCAAATGTCTTGCAACATCTTGGTACTTATCCTTCTTTTCACATTCTTTCCGTATTATTCTGTGGTCAGCCGGGACAGCCAAGTCGAAAATTTAGCAAATTATTAATATTATTATTATTATTATTATTATTATTATTATTATTATTATTATTATTATGTACTCCTTTATAATTTTTCACATCAGTGTTAGCTGATGGCCTTTCACTGGAATTTGAGTGACAGTAAGTCTCCTAAGTCTCCGGGACTTTTCTCAATATTCTGGCCGTTCTCAATAATGCAGTAGTTTTGATGGTCTCCACTCCCCCCCTCAACTTCAGTCCTCTTTAATAAGCCTTTAGTGGCGGTGCAATAAACACCAATCATGATTTGTATAATTGTCACCTTTTTTCAATATTCTTGTAAGGTCAAAGTATTTATCCTGTTTTTCACATTCTTTCAGTTTTAATCTGTGGTCAGCCGGGACAGCAAAGTCGACAATTTTGTAATTTTCTTTTGAGGATTATAAAGTCTGATATTCTGACCGACATTCGGTGATCTGTCAGCATGTCAAAGTCTCATAGGAGTTTATGTGTCATTTTCTAGGACAAGTGCTGGGTTGTGCATATACCATTTGTTGGTTTGGTCAAATTTAAATTTCTGGCACATCTCCCAGTGGATCACCTTGCTCACCCAGTCTTGTCTAGTCTTATACTAATTCTGTGCTAATGTGCTGCCTTCGCTTATTATGTGATTGATGGTTTCATCTCTGTCACCGCATAGCCTACATTTGCTGTTTTGTTGCGTCTTATCTATTCTCCTTTTGACATGATTGATTCATATGGCGTCGTGTGGTGCTACTATTAGGAGAGATTCTGATTCTCTCTAAAAGTTTCATTTTTAGCCTTGTCCAGTTTTTCTGGTGGGAGATGTTGTTTATTAGTCGTTTTAAACGCCCATAGATTTTTTTTTTCTTTCAATTTTTTTCCCTAGATATTGTCATTTTGTTGTCCATCATGTTGTCAGTATTGTTTCTGATGGCAATATAACAGTCCTCCTTCGTATGTAATCTTCGAATCGTCAACGCTCTCTTTGATGCTAGCAAGTCCTCTTTCTCCCTCGATTCTTCATAAATATAGTCTGTCAACGTCATCTCTGGGATATAATGCCTTATGCATGGTCATTAGATTTTTTGTTCTTTGGTTAACTTCAGAAAGGGTCCGGAATATCTAACAAGGAGTACAGCCCAGGTATTTATTCCTTTGATAAGTTCTCTGCTAAATGGTTTTGTCTCGAGTAACTTTTTAGTTCCCCAGCAATATTCTTTTTGAATTTTCTCCAATTGTTTGATGGTGTCAGCCTCCACGATGTCCAAGTATTTGCAGGTTTCGTTTTCTCTGAACGTTGGAATCTTGTCTTGATAGGTAGTTCTCCCTGAGACTTTTTCAGATCAATTTTAGCCGTTGTTTTTTTACAGGAGTTTGAGTAACAGCAAGTCTCCTCTATTATTATTATTAATATTATTATTATTATTATTATTATTATTATTATTATTATTATTATTTCTATTATTATTATTATTGACTTTAATTTACTTCACCATGTGTATCCAGCATAATTCTCTGTGCTTCACAAATCCACCGCATCAACTGCGATATATATATATATATATATATATATATATATATATATATATATATATATATATATATATATATATATATTTATATATATATATATATATATATATATATATATATATATATATATATATATATTATGAGAGTGTTGGTGTTCAGTAAATCACTATGGGTTTATGTGTGAAACCATGTGCAATATAATTTGGAGAATGCTCAATATCTATGATAGAGCTATAATAATAATAATGATAATAAATAAATATATATTATATATATATTTAATCCATGGAAAATATTGTTCTCCATGGATTAGATATATATATTATATATATTTATTTATTATCATTCTATATATATATATATATATATATATATATATATATATATATATATATATATATGTATACTGGTACACGCTCTCACACATACTCATTTATATATATATATATATATATATATATATATATATCGAGAGGAAATGATGACTATAAATAAGATGTTTTCATATGTTTTAATATAGGAATACTGTATGCATGTACCAAGTTTATTTTAACGAATTACTTGAAGAAAAGCCTAAACTGAAACAACAAAAATATGATGTGTGCTTTTGTGAACAAATCATTGAATGAGCACCCTACAAAAGAGCAGGTTACGACAGTTTCCTACCTTTCTCCAAAACCCTCAATGAATGGCTGGCAAAATATGCTCGGTACAGCTGGAGAAGTAAAGATGATCTCATAGGTTATGTTCTCCAGTAGACCCTTAAATGCGCGAACACACATACGCACACCTGTGTGTGTGTGTGTGTGTGTGTGTGTGTGTGTGTGTGTGTGTGTGTGTGTGTGTGTGTGTGTGTGTGTGTGTCAGAGATAGACAGAGAGAGGGGATTTTAGAGGCGAGCTATGTTTAAATCTTAGATAAGTTTATTTCTGTTTAATTGCTCAGTTCTGTCTCTGGAATTACCATGATTCTGTCTCTTCTCTCAACTTTTGATGAATAAGTCACACGTCTGAGAGAAAGAAAACAATAAATTCAAAATGTGAGGTTAATCTTTCAGTGCGCCATTCTTCCGCAATAAGCTTGAGTAAGAAAAGCGGCAGCTCCTACACTAGACTAAATCCGTAACAACTATTAGACTATATTTTTTTTCATTTGCTAAGGTTCATTTTAGTTCATAATTGTCATCGAATCAAAGCTTAAATGTGTTTTTTAGACGAAAGATGAATTATTTTCTAACAATTACGCCTATTGAAATTAAAAGATTTTTCAGAATTAATGAGCGTGTCGTGTTAAAATGCACTTGTAGGTAAAATTGTTGCTAGGATAGAAATGTTAATAGATAAAGATGAGAGTTCGAACTGATTGTCTTTTGTTACCATCCAAAATAGAAACGACAAAAATTATTTTTATATAGCAGCTAGAACTTATCTAGAACAGCTCTTTACTGACATAGGATGTAGCCTGAAAGACCTACCAGAAGCGATGGAGTCTAGAGACGAATGGCGAGAGGTCAGGGAAATCCGTTTATATATAAATACTCAAATTTATTGGCTTATTCTAAAATGTTCATATAATACCGGTTCCATAAAAGGAAAATTTCATGAGGTTTTCTGACAATGTATAAACTATTTCCCTTTCCATTTATAATTCCTAACCGGTCAATCAAATTATAACTTTATTCTTCAGGTATCTGGTTCTCAATAGATTCTAAATTTTAATCTCACTAAAAATCTCTCTGAAAACATGTGCCTATTACAGGTAGTGAAATGAATGTTTATGCTTTTCACACAGTTGGAACTGCCGGAGATTGAAATTTAAGACCCATCTGTCATTCTTGCATACACGTTTTCAATCGTTTACTGCGGTCGTTAGTGGTATTAGGTCTATTACATAATAACAGCCTACATAGGTGTACGTAACCGCATATATGTATCGGGGAGAAAGACATTCGATGTTTTTTAACACGATGGACCGGAAATACCTTTCAATAATATTTTTCCATGTCTGATAAAAAAAAATTGAACCCTATTTTACTTTACACCCTAAGCCTTATAGAATGCGTCTAGGGAAGTTACATAAGAAATTATCTATTAAACACGTGCGATAGCAACTGTTCACATCATTTTTCATAGACTTATGAATATGTCCACGACAACCCGAGAAAAATGATTCAACAGAGTAATTAGTAATAGGACTCTCTTAAAATGACACTGTTTGTGCAATTTGCTAATTAAAGATTTACCAAAATAAATCTGCACTTAAGCAATGATTTTGATACAATAACATGACATATTTTAAATGATTATGTATATTTTGTGATTTCTATCTTCGATTCAATTCCTTGTAGATTACTGTTGGTTTTTAGTATGTGAAGTATTTGACCGTGTGTATTCTCTAAAACTTCAGAAATACCCAACATATGATTTGAGGCTTTATTCTGAGTTTCTTCAACGTGCAAGTAAAAAAAAAATAGAGTTGTTATGAATAAATTATTTTAGATTGTTAGGATTAGAAAACGTGAATGATATATTTCGATAAAGATGCTAATACACCGTGATGAGGTTTTAATGTTTTGTTCTTTTTTATCAGTAAACCCAAATATCTGATGACCATTGGAACAATTTTATGAAGGCTTACGCAAAAATTTCTAAAATCGCCGTCTTAAAATTTTCTGCTAACTAAGACTTCGGCACTGAATAAAAAAGAAAAACTGACAAAACAAATAAAAGTAACAAACCATTTAATGTTTTAAGAATGAGTTTATTTTCAATTTTTTTGTAAAACTCAGTTTAAACGTGGTCAAATCCATCAAAATCTTATCTATCTAATCCTCAGTGAAAAAACACAAACGCCTGAAAAAGTCTCATTTATTGATTAATGACTAAAAAATACCCAATTCATTTCAGTTGTACATTTTTCCAGTCGCGTAGCTGAAACCTACTTATTGTTGTGATGAATTCTATCGTATCTGTCATCAAATAGGCTTACAGTGCATAATCAAAATCAGTCAGATGTATCCATCGTGGTAGTGAAGAGCTATTGTTCGATTTTAATTTAAACTTTACAGCGGATATTTATTAATAATAGCTACTAGCACAATAACAAAGACAAAGAGAAGCCGTAATGTTTTTGAAATCGTGTAGATAATCTAGTCATTATAATCACTCCTTATATGTATACAAAATTCAATGTGTTGGAGTCTAGGAACCCAGGTACCGTTGATACTTGAGTTGTTTTTTTTATTCATGCATTTATCGAGAAACAGCCAGCTATTTTTCCATTGGACAAATATTTGTAAAGATGTCACCTGATAATTTTCTCCAGAATCTTATATCAGTTATTTTCTACATTGTTGACGGTTCCAATTTGGAGCGTTGGTCAATCACATCTCATAAACGGGAGTATTATAGATTAAAAAAGATATACGTTTATTTTCCCATATGAATCCTATTAAACAAATCTGTTAATATATACATATTTGATTGTAAATGTAAATGCAATTGAAAATATACATTCTCCTATTCCAAAAACCTATCCCTCATTGGATTTCAAATCATATCATCTTCAAATATTCAATTTATACTTTATTTTTCTATACCGACTTTTTATATAATTATTTATCAAAGGAAACCATGCAGGAAAAGAAAAAAGAAATGTGAGTAAAATATGAAATTTTCTCGTGAAATAAAATCACAATACGGAAAATGGTGCAAGCAAGCATTAGCTAAATGAAAAAGAAAATTAAATAAAACCTTACTTACACCTATTTTTCAGTTTTCATATCATATTTTTTTTCAAGAACAGGTATTAAGATGATATCTGGGAAATAAAGAAGAAATACATAGAAAAATGTATTTTTAACAAAGTTATTAATGCTTCAAAATATATTTTAGAACCTTTATATATTACGTGTGAAACTTTTAGCACAATTTTATCAATGAATTAATACATGAAATATACAAATGAATGCATACACAAATATATAGATATTATGAAACACATCTGTTCCAATAAATTATGATGCATGATATGTGTGCATCAGTAGCATATACACAAATAAGAAATAAAGTATATTAAAATATATTCCAAATGTCAAATGTAAGAATTGCCAGTGGCTTGTCAACAGAATCTGTTAAAGCTTCACACGTGCTTATATATGAAACATGCGTGCATCGAGAGAAATATATTGATAGAAAATGAAATAAGGCAATAAAAAGCAGCGTGTTTATCCGCTGGTATCTAATCAATGCAAACAATGAAAAAACAAACAAAATTTTAAAAAAACAACCAAACAAACAAACAGATTACAACTTTGATGTAGATATTCTGAAGAACATAAAATTATTGTTGTAAATGTTTTTCAAATCTTTCATTGAATATCCATTGTGATTTCCGATAGAAAGCGAGAAAAAGAGAAAAAAACGTCTTAAAGTTTTATAGATTTTGTCATAAAAAAAGAAATTATATCTTTACCCATAATACAACTGCCAAGAATGAAACGCAAAATATATTTTGTATTTAGCTGAATTTGAAAGTTTGATGTGGAGCATACTTCTTGTTAAGAATCCCCGATCCAAAACGTTGATGTTTTCCCAGTTTCCGTCAATTATTCTTCATTTCTCATCCCGGATCAAGCCTGTCATCAAGTTATGATATGTTCTATTATTACGCCTTTATATACACCTGTATCAACATAAGTAAAAAAACTAAAAATATTCGTACATATATTGTTTATAAACGCACGTATACGGCAAAGACGCGGTACAGAAAAAAAATTAAAAAATTCCTGTGGCCATAACCCATTCACCATGCAACATAGGACTATGTACATTTCGTTAAAATAAACATAGCAACAATCTAATTGGGGAGAGTATCATTTATCTCTTTATTTACAGTTTTTAAAAAATCCGTCACTTCAAATCTTATTCTCAAAGCTTAACCTTTATATGAGTTATAGCATGAAAAATAGGTTATCATGGTGTAAGTGGTAAGAATTTGACTCGTCAACACAAGTCTAAAAGCTGCACGAGAAGGTTTGCTTTTCACATAGTACTAATAGACTTTAAAACCAACAATTCGCTTTTCAGATATGGATAAACAGTATAATAGTCGAGGTTTGGCATCTTGTCAATGAGAATAAAAACTAATTTCAAACCAGCTATAGAGCTTAAGAGGAATGAGCTTCGGCAGACTAATCGTGTCCGATAAACGTTGCGTTAATACCTTTACGACCAAGCAAAGTTATAGGTCAAATGTGTGTGTGTGTGTGTGTGTGTGTGTGTGTGTGTGAGTGAGAGAGAGATAGAGAAAGAGAGAGAGGATCAAAATGATCTTTTAACATGCATTTTTATGCTCTTCAATATACCCAAACTTATCTGGTATCATCATATTTTGAAGTGATGAAATTAAAACAATTTTGTCAGCTTAATCATAATGTTTATTTAAAAATATTCGTACGCATCCATGATCATTATTCAAAGAATGAATTTAAATTTGTTTCCATAAAAAGATAAATTATATATTGATATATCGTTGATTTTTAACAAATACCCAGATAGTAATCTCCATTACCTGGAATGTCCCGATATTGAAATGCAAGAATACTTCTTTGTATTACAAAATCGGACAATGAAAATTCAGAATAAATTAGAGAAACTGCCTTTAAAAAATCCTGGTAACAGAAAATGCTTCTTCACTCCCTTGTTGCTTGTCATATGCAGACTGACAATCGATATGAGCATGTCAATTAAAGCCATTTTGGGCCGGACGGGATTGCCGCTCTATCGGACAGAGTCATTTAACGACATCCTGTTCCAGATTATACAAATTTATTTCCTTGCATCAAACTCTCAATCCTGGTTTAAGGGAAAATGAATCTTGTGTTTTTGGATCTTTGTAAAACACGTACTTTCTATTTAGCGTTCTAACACTTATTTATTCACGAAGTGAATGAATTGAGTGAATAGTCTCAAAGTATCTTTAATTTTTTCATTGTTAGAAGACATAGCATCTGTAATTGTCTTCTTTTGAAAATAACCTCTTTTCTTTCTTTCCTTTTATTCTATTATAAATCAATTGTGCATATAAAAAATTATATGGCGAACGTATTCTGAAATCTGATAAAAGCTCTATCATTATTTTAATAGAAATGGGGTGTTCGTTCTCCTTCTCGGTCACAGTGTCAGTACTGTAGGAATTTCAAAATATTTTACAATCAGTGCTTACTATAATTTCTTTCAACGAAAATGACTTCTTTTTATATGAGTTGTAACATTAATGTTATAGTTAAAAATATATTTCTAACAATACACATGTGTAGCGAAGGACATAACTATGGAGTTCCGAAAAAAGACATTCCGTTTGACCAGTTATATCATAATGATTACTGATAACAGTTTGATACATGACTTTTTCGTGGGCATCCGTGAGACTGGAAACAACCCGTCAGAATATCTTCAAGACAATGAGATGATAATACTGTCAAGCGATTCGGTTCAATTTGGAGAATAAAGATGAGATCAAGAAATGAATGAAAACCCTTTGTGACCAGCAATGCGGAAAATATCGGGCAAACTAGCCAACATGAAAAATAAATAAGTATATGGGATGTATAGTTCAGTATGTTTTCCTGTTAAATGGGAATCTGAATACCAAGTTATTGTCAAAGATGCGATTGGTAAATTTATGTTTAGGTAATGATTTAAATCCACAGTTCCAAATAAATGCAGCCCAGTGTCCTTCGGCAGTAGAATGCAATGATTGCATGTTGCAATGGGGCAAGACCTCTTCCTAATCAGTGTTCAGAATATAACAATGAACTGCAATTTATGGTGACGCTCGTGTTCCGTAAGTTTGGGGAATTTAAAGTACTATTTCATTGCTTTTATTCGCAATGCATTTCTGACACGGAGCTGTAGGACCTGTTTGCGTCTTTTCTATGGGTTAATAGAAATATGTAATACGTTTTCAATACTTTTAACTATTTACGTGGGTACAGTAATGGCTGTAGAAGTAAATACCAAGTCTTTGGACCAATTAAAAGTGCGGAAACGATTGAGGTAAGGTTCGTTTAAATATGTAACCTACAAACGACTGTTTTACAAAATACATTTTATATAGAGAGGATCTGATATTAAATTATCTACAAGGTTTGTTATATTATAGGAGAAAGCAAACCATCCAAGTAGATGTCATAAAATTCAATTATTTCCATGGCTATTAGGAAAGTCTAGAGTTATTCATTTAGTCGATAAATGGGCTTACCAACCAATATTATTGAAAGGGACAAGAAGGTGATAGAAAATACTGATTCTCCAGTTAATTACAGGTTTAAAAATAGAAAGACGAATCACTAATTAGTGATATTATCTATGTCTTCAACAATTCTTTCATACATAACCTTTTTTAGAGAAAATTATATAACGGATTTGAATGTTTGAGTTTACTTGTGATCATTTAAATAGTTAAATAATTATTTTGTTAAATATTAACAAGTATGCCAATTTATTCAAAGTGTTTACATGTACATATTTGAATACTCTGACTGAATATTTCACAAAATTGTAAACGCCCTTAATATATGTATATATATATATATATATATATATATATATATATATATATATATATATTGATCATGAGTCAAAATTACATGAAGAAGTGAGGATCTATTTTTGGGGCTCTGGCGTCATTCATTTATCGCCATTATCCCCAGATCCACTCTGATTTTAGTAGTTGTTTTTAGAGTTTCAGTTGTTGATCTCGGATAATTAATGCTTCGTCTTTTAAAACAGATATGAAAAAATATTTAAACCGTATGTAATTGGAGTTCATATTTTGGCTGAGTTCAGCTTGAAGTAATCTGACTCAGGATGATATATCATAAATATAATTACGTGCAAGTACGTTTAACCACGAATCTAAAAATCACACGTTGTACTTCTAGTTATTTAAAACCATAATCGAATTTGTTGTTTATTGCTATTCCTACTCAATCCACTGTTTTGTAGATGGGGGAAATCACATAAGGAATAAATATGCTGTTCGACTGTTAATTACGTAGCAATAAAAATATTGGAAAAGGTATGAAACCAATTTTTCTGCGTTTTCCCCTATCACCAGAAGACCGAGGGGAAAGTAGCTGAGACGTTTTTCTAAGACAAAAAACTCTTTTATTAATACTTTTCGGTCCAATCACTGATTAACAAGAAAAAGATACTACAAACAATGACTTCTTTGGCAAAGGTCAATCATCTGTGTTATATTTTGCAGTTGGCGCAGTAAATATCGTAAGGCAATTCAATCGATTCAATAAATATCCAAATGCCAATGCTTTATCTTGCCAATCTAAAATCTTGATAGGTTATAGGATCGGTTACATAGCTTTGAGGGAAGATAATTGTTCCTTATACTTTCAGTCCCTTCCTCGATGCTAGAATATATCAAGTTTGTCCCTTTGCAATATAATCGGCGCCTGCAAACACCAGTCAACCTCGGGCTCACTAGTGTGAAATACTAAAAGTCAATCATGAGAAGTATTTTGATTGAATCGAGTTTCCATTTTTTAAAGAGCTAATAAGTAAACTAGTGGCAAAGTAACAAGGAAGGACAAGAATTTTGCGGTGGGTTAAACCACTCCTGATTTGGGGTGGGTTAAGTTTTAGGAAATAATATATATTTTCATCACCGATTCGAGAATACCACATTACGTTTTCCTTGGGCACCTCTGGTGGTGTAACGGTTAGCAAGCTAGACTAGCAAACCTACACGAGTGAGTTCGAGTCTCATTGGGCGCCCCATTCATTCGGCCTTGTGCCACATCGAAGCAAAGAGCTTTGTAAATTACCATTACGTTTTCCTTTCTTTTGAGACCGGTTCAGTGTGACGGCGCAACATCACAAATGAAATGAGAGGTATTTTTGAGATAACGTGTACGACTTTTTTTCCCAATGAACTCAATGTCATATGTTCATGCCATATCAATGTCGTTCAAATTTCTTCGAGACTCTAAACATCATACCAATACATTCATTACTTTTTGGAAGATATTTGGTTTACTTTCCTTATATCAACTTTTGTGGGCATTTTTAATGCCAACGACATCCTTGAAGAAGATGGTTAGTGTTATTGTTTAACCTATAAATCGTGTGATAAGGCTGTTAGTCCAAAATTGAACGTGACAGCGAGACTGATGTTCGAACTGACTTACTACGATGTCGGACGCTTTGCCACATTAGCTCCCCCACGTTAAACGCTTTGCCACATGAGCTCCCCCATGTTAAACGCTTTGCCTGATGAGCTCCCCCACTTATTCCAGAGGTCCCAGACTGCATTCAGTCTTTATAACACCTGCACTTTAAATCAAATTCCCTCATTAATATTTTTCTCCAGAGTCAAACCTTTGAATTTTATGTTGTTGTCTCTTTGGGAAACATATTCGTTGAATTAAAAACCTTCATCTATAAGTTTGAAATCCTTTATTAATAATCCCTAGCTGACCTTGTAGAGGTGACTTTAATTGATTGATTTTTAAATGACATATCAAAACATCTGGAGTTATTTTAGCTCACACGGGGTAGGTACTTGCGTTCATTGTACGTTTGGTTTCATTTTGTCTAGTTTATTCAAAGTTTTTTTACAAGGTTTTTATAAGGCTTTTTTAAACCAGTATTCCTACCTGACAAAAATATTTGCAAATAGATCTAGCAGACCTATACATGGGATCTTAAGTGCCAATCTTCCTCGGAGTAGACCTGAAGTCATGCCTATGAAGTGGTAATCGCACAGCATATATCTCCATAACTAGAGCTTCCCAATCAGATGCATTTTGGTAAGTGAGCCAGAATTCCCACCCATTGACTTTTAGTATACTAGGTGATATTGGTGTATTTCAAAGTACATCTGCTTTTATATGGAAATTTGTAAATTTAACACGAAGTAAAATAATAAACATGAAGGTAACAAAAATATTAAAATATTGGTATAGAATAACTTGAAAACAGAACAGACTTTAAAATGAAGCAACTTACTATTTGGAAAGTCTATACCAAATCATCGGCATTTTTTTCATTTGATGTGAAAGCCCAAATTCTTTCGTAGGGAATAGAAAAAGTAATGAAAAAAAGCACCCGTATTTACCGATTATGTCTAGCTAATTTATCATCTCAATACTGCCGACTTTCATCAATAATGAATGCCGGGTACGTTTTTTCACTGAGCTCTATGAATTATTCTGCAGACTATTCTTTTGAACTCAAAGAAACCAAACCGGTTGTGATAGTTCACACAACGAAATAGAATGAATGCAAAGGTTTGACATTTATTTGTTGTCTGTAGCCTATGTATAAGACGGTGACCTTTCAAATCAAAACGGCTGCATGACTGAATGATTCTCGAAATGGAATGACAGATTTAATTTGTGTGGTGTAAGCCGATGTGCTCAGAAAATCCCAAGGGGAATAACTGTTATATATTTCGGTCTGAATATATAAAAAAAAAAGTTCTAAACGCTGAAAGTCGATGAAAGTGATTTTTTTTTTCACTTTGATACTTCAGTACTTATGATATATACAAATACTTATAATAAATTACTAGTTTCCTCAAAAGTTACTCATTCTTTGGAAACTGCAAGAATCTTGCAAAGAACTCTATCTGAATAAGACGTTATTGAAAGCACAGTAGATAATCTCTAGTTATTATGTCAATTAAATTACAAGAGTTTACGTCGCGATAAATATTACTCAGAAAAAAAAATTATGCAAATTTTGAAAACACTTTTTTTTTCTTTAATTAAAAGGCTTTGATTTGATTGTGTAAGGGACATTTTACTTCATAACTTTGGAATATTCGCATCTATTCAAACACTGATAGGGGAATTTGATCTTCATAAGAAATAGATTTTTCAATTTTGCAGAAATATAAAGAAATACTAGTAAATCATTATTAAAACAAAGAAATTACTAAATCAGCATCTTAGAGAAGTTTAAATACATCGTAAATTTATATTTATTCTTAATTTGTACGTCTTTAAGTAATTATCAACTGTACTTAATGTAAGATTGCGTACAAGAAAATGTCCATAAGTATTTAAACAGCTACATTTTCTATTATATAAGACAGCAGGCACAACTGAATATATTAGGCAAGTGATTATCCTGATTAACTCACTAGCACCCCACCACCACTACTCGTTCAGATAAGTATGTGAAATTTTATTTTCATTTCCTTATTCGATTCTTAACAAGATTTTAGAAACTTAGAAGAAAATGTGTTTCTTTAAACGTATCTACGAATTTAATTCAGTTGAAAATATTTCTCAATATTTCACATCCAAAAGCAGAAGCTATGAGTAAATGCATGTCTTTTAAATTTGATCGCAATTTCTTCTTCGTGCATAATGTTTTCATTCTTAACACTCAATGAATCTATCTATAACTTTTTTTCAGTATTACAATGGTGAATTTCAAGAATATTTTTGGCGCATTGGCCTAAAGAGTAGAGTATTCGCCCATAGTCTGGGAAACCAGAGTTAAATCTCCTAGTCAAGTAATACCAAAGACTCAAAAAATGGTACTTGATGCCGCTTGCTTAACACTCAGCATTATAAGGTAAGGATCAAGGGTAACGTGGAGCAAACCAAGGAAGGGAGTAGCGCCCTTTCCAACACCTCGGTGTTGAAGCTATTGAAAAGGGAGCCTTCAGGTTGTTCTTGACCAACTTTACTTTTTTCTTCAAATACTTTCAATTAAACATTAATTATGATTAAGAAAAATACTATTGCGTACATGTATTAACAAAACCATAAAATGATTGCGTTTGATGATTACAGCAAATAATGCAATAGTGGAAAATGAAATATGTATCAGTTATACAAGGTGGCTTTTTTCTATACATATTAAAATATGATTCTTCTTTTCCAATATTTATAGATATAAGGAAGCACACAAAGGGTGAATGTTATCATCGTAAGAAATAGAACTGAATAAACAATTCAAATTCTTGACGAGACTGCCTTCAATTTCAAAGTAATGAATTTAGAAAAGGTGTGAATCCTCTTTGTTCTAATGGTGGGTTATTAGCTGATGGTTTCTGGTTAGTTTCTTGGGTTTTATGGCATATTAACTCAACCTTTGTAGGTTATTCAACGCCAAATCCATTTTTATGTAAATAATCTGTTCTTTTTAAAACAATTCAGTTTAGCAGAAGTATACAGTTTAATGGTCAAAAACATTTCTATTTCAAACTATTCATGCAGTTATATGTAACAATTCAGTTTACTGTAAATACAGTTTTAATGTCGAAAAACAGTTCTATTTCAAGTAATTCAGTTAAGCATAAGCACTCAGTTTAAATGTAAGTACGGTTTGTCAAAAACATTCAGTTTACTCAAACAATTCAGTTTAGCATTAGTATGCTATTAGTTCTATTTAACCCATTGATAGGGCCCTATCAGGTGCTACCAGTCCGGGCCAGAGTAGACCTGGGAGCAATGGCAATAAAGGGGTACTCTGCATTCCCCAAAGCTCCAGCACTGCTGGAACCTCACCATCAGATTGTTTAGTGTCATATCCAGGACACTAATTTGAGGGGGGATCTTACCCCACTGCAGAGAAGCAGTCAGTGTATTCTACAGCCCCAGCCGACTGGGCAAGTTATTAGCTGAGTTGACTGGGCTCTTTAGTCTCGGTAAAACAACCACTCTATGAGAAGGAAACCCCCTGATTTCAAAACTAGGGGACGTAAGAATAGGATCTAAACCCCATGAAAACCAAACCATTTATTCAAGAAAATAAACAAACAGGAAAATTGTAGAATATCGACTTTAACTTCCATCGACACTTTCCCAGTATAATTGGTTAAAAGACACAAAAAAAAACATTGATTATATACTGTTGAAGTGATTAACATGAGGATAGGAAAGATATAGCCATTCAAACATTTTTTGGTAATTAGTAAGATTTCCGCTTTAATAATGGTTTCAGTAAAGAAAAAAAAAAAAGAAGAAAAGAAACGACAAAGCAGAAATTTCATGGGTTCTCAATTTGGTTAAAAAATATATTGGCCGGAATTGACAAGCAATGTTAAGCGTTGGATTTCGAAACGCTTCGGAGATTTGACCATGAACCATTTACTCTATTTTTAGTTTTCTTTGTCGTGTTTATATATACAACAACACAACACATTTTTAAAGGGTTTTATTCCTTGAATCAATTCGTTGTCTTGTTGCACGGAGTTCCTAAAATTATAGTTGTGCCAGTTGTTTTGGAAAAAACAGTCATTCGATAAAATTACTCCATGAGGTGGAAATTTTGGCAACCGTGAAGAACGCAGAATCATTTTGAATCGACGAATTGTTGAACAATTCGTAGCTTTAAAATGAGTATTTTAGACAACACCTGATCACACGTCAATTATAATTGACGTGTGATCAGGTATTGTCAAACATACACATTTATTAGAAAATACTGTGTATGTTATATATAAGTGGCTAAAGTGTTATAAAAACTGTAATAATCTGATGTTCAGGAGATAATGCCATCTATAGGGACATTCAATTTCACACCAGAGAGCTGAGATTTACTCTGCCAGAATTTTATTATGCCATTTTTACATGCTGTTTTTTTAATAATTTTGTTTGTTTTTAGATTTTTATATTATCTCCTTTTTCCGTGAATTTACTACTTTCTTTCGTATATTAAAATTAAATTTATAGACATGACAGCGGCAAGCGTCATAGGATTAAGCGTCCATTTTCTAATTGGATGAATATGCGAACTTATATTTATTTTTTTGTGCAACATCTGTGTAAGACAATAATCAGCTTAGAATTCTTTTGGAGGGAACAAGGTAGTTTGTTTAAATTAGGGAATAATACTGTAAGTATCAAAATAACATACAATTTACTTGATTTAACAATCATCATTGTAATCATAATCGATGCGTAGCCAACACACCGATTTCCTTGACTCGTTCTCTTTGTCTTTGTCTCTGTCACTCTGTCTCTCTCTCTTTCTTTCTCTCTCTCTCTCTCTCTCTCTCTCTCTCTCTCTCTCTTTCTCCTTTTAATCATTATCGTCATCCATTCCCATCAGTCATCCCTCTACGTACGTCCTCTAGACGGTATCCTGTGTCTGCACAATGGTGATGAAAGTTAGATTTTACTGGTCAGCAAGTACTGATGTCTCGATAAGAAGGGATCTATTAAAGAACCTCGTCTCCTTGTCCGTCCTTACTTCTCCAAAATTGTCTTACATTTGTGGTTGTATGTTTGAAGGTAAGTTGCATTAAAATTTACACTGTTATGGTATTGCTTCTTAGATTTGTTGAAAAAAATTATTGGCAACAACGCAATTTTGTGTTATTCCTTGCTTTTTCTTCAAGAATTTAGCTAGAGTTCAAAGGGTACACTGATACACTTGAACTGACGAGGCTACACCATGGAAGGATTTCCGTTTTATTTTTTCAGTGTCCTGATCACTATATGGTCGATAGAATGTTATATTAGTGCATGGTTTACCAATGTGCTTTCAGTAGATGCGATATTACAGCGGATGGATATATATATATATATATATATGTGTGTGTGTGTGTGTGTGTGTGTGTGTGTGTGTGTGTGTGTGTGTGTGTGTGCACGCGCGCGCAGTTGGTCAGCAGTCTTTCATTTAAGTAAGTTGGATTAAATAATAAAGACAATTTGTCCATAGAGTTTAATTAAGATTTTTTTCTAATATCCTGATAAGTTTTTCGGTTTCAGGATGGAATTGTAAGATCAATTGTAGGATGAATTTACTAAAATTGTAAAATTACACATGGTGTAACGGTTATAGGCGTTGGTTCCGTAAGCTTCTAAGGAGACAATCATCTGGATGTCGTAGGTTCAATTCTGACGGCAGAAACAATACAATAATAAATAACACTTGTACCCGCTATGGCTAACGGAATCATAACAGGCGACCCCGGTGGATACAATAAAGGACGTAGTTCGAAGTTCCGTGAAGGTTCCCGAGTTCGACAAATACGTGAAGAAGGCCGGAAGACATATCGGCCGAAACGTTGTGGAAATAACAATAACAATAAAGATGAAGACAATAGTCCGAAAACTCTTAATGAGGAAAATCACCTTGCTTCGTCTCAGAAATTTAGACAACTCATAGGTTTTAATTCTAACATTAATCCTTCTATTTGATAATAATTGTGTTTGTAGTTATACGGTCTCATGTAATCTTTATTGAACATTAATAATTATCAAACATATCTATTTAAGGCAAAGACAATACCCTTACTGATAACCCGTCTTCATGTAATAATGGATCTCGAAGTAAAGGAAATGAAAAGGCACTCCACAGTACTCAAACCTCCAGAACTGGAGCCTCACCAACAGTGTGATATCAAGGCGAATAATTCATTAGTGGATACTACAAGCATACAGTCAGCGTATTCTATGTTCTGCCAATTGGGTGATCAACATTATTTCTTTCTTCTTTTTTTTACTTACTAAAGATCAGTAGAAAAATGCTCCATTATTTAATAGTCAACATTAGGATGTTGAATACGAAAAATCAATGGAAATATTAAAAACACTCAATGAAATAATTGATTACTCCTTTATTTCCGGTATTGCATAATAATTATTGGTCATAGAAGGTAAATGAATTGTCGAATTCAGTTCATAGAAAACGAGCAGCTCATTGTGTTGTCATCGACGTAAGTGCTGCATTTTAATCATCTTGTAGGCTTACAAAATGTTCCGTGAGCTACAAGCTAGAAAGGTCATTCCGTTTACAACCGACTAAATATTAAGATTATTCGTGAAGAAATATAAGAGATTACAATAAAAATTACTAACTTTGTAGTAATCTATACAAAGTTTTCTCAAATGTTTTATAGCTTTTCGTTGGCGTCTAGCATCTTAATTCAATATGGCATCTTCCCGATCGCGCGTTCAAAAAATACGAACGGACAATTTAATGAATAAATTCCCTTTGATCAATGAAGTTTATTAGGTAATGAATCTTTTATCCTGTTGATATTTTAATAGAAATCTATGTCCACACTGTCTTGATATTTACAAATTTGTAGACATGTAAAAGATACGTAGACAGTGGCGTCTACATAGAGTCAATTTCCAACCATGCAAAATAAATTGGGTTTCAAGCTTGACAAGGAGTGCAGTATATAATTACACAGTAAGAAAGAAATACGCGAAGCAAGGCTGAATCACTGGCAGAATGTCTATCCAATTTTGACACAGAGTTTAAATACCGGCACTCGACAGTATTTGATGTATAAATTACCATATATTGGCCCACTCCGAAAGAATGAATTTCCATAAGTAGATACCGCTAGGACAGTTGAATTCACATTTCACCCAGACGTTGTTTTGTTTTTTGTTTCTTTTTATTTATTTTTTTTCTTTTCTTGCCAGTCGCAATTTGGTAGATTTTGTGACATCATTATCATCATAAATGTTTTCATCGACATTGCTTTGACATTAGTTTTCTCCTCAAACCGGCGTTTATTTTCTGTTTTTATTGCTTTATAAGATTTTAGTTCTGAATGTTCCATAGCTTAGCATGACGATAACTTTAATCGGCGTTTTTTTCTATTATTCTATTGAATATAGAAAACAAAAGACTTGGAAAATAATCGATAATTTGTAAATAACAGGTATCTAAACACTGACGTCTGTTTTTTTTGTTTTTTTTTAATTTTCACTCGATTTCTTTCGATTTAATACATCTTATCAAGTTAATCCTTCCATGTTTTCTTTTGTTTTTTGCCTCCAGCTCTAACTGATGGAATTATTCTTGCTAATATTATGTGCGTCTGTGTACATGGTCAACTATAATTTATATCACGATGAATTTCAAATTCTACAGCTCTTTCAGCTCTCTTACAGGATTTAGAAATATTTCTACCTTTTCGTCTTATTTTTCATTCTGTGGTGCGTTGGAATGACAAAATCTACCATATGAGGATATGATGAAGTATATTTCTTGTGTACTTCTAGAGATTTATTCACATCAGTTTTACCTGATGGTCTTTCCCTGAGTCACATTAAGTCTCCTCAAGTCTCCAGGACTTTTCTCAGTATTCTGGCCGTTCTCAATGATGTCATACTTTGGATAGTTACCACTCGTTATCTTATTTCCAAGTCCTCCAGTCCCTTTAATAATCCTTTGGTGACCGTACCAAAAGCACTAATCACCATTGGTGTGAATTATTATTATTATTATTATTATTATTATTGAGAGTTTTTCACATCAGTGATACCTGATAGTTTTCCACTGGAGTTTGAATGACATTATATCTCCTCAAGTCTCCAGGACTCTTCTCAGTATCCTGGCCGATATCAACAATGCTGGAGTTTGGAAAGTCTCAACCAATCCCGTTCTTTCCAAGTCCTGCAGTTTTTGTACAAATCCATTGAGGTATGGAGAGAGCACCAATTATGATTGGTATAATCGTCACTTTCATGCTCCACAGTTTGATTTTTTTTTTCAATTCCTTAGCCAGGTCCAGGAAGTTATGCTTCATTTCGTATTCTTTCAATTTTACTTTGTGGTCCGCCGGGACAGCAGAAGTTGACTATTCTGCAAGATCTTTGTTTTTGTTGATTATTATAAGGTATGGTCATCTGGCCGATATTAGGTGATCCGTTTGTATTTTAAAATCACAGTGGGGTTAGTGCGTGTCATTCTCCAGGACAGATTCTGTGTTGTTAATACACCATTTTTTAGTTTGATCAAACTTCAATTTCTTGCCCAATTCGCAGTGGATCACGTTGCTCACACAATCGGGCCAAGTCCTATATCCCTTCGGTTCTAATTTGCTGCATGCACTTGGTATGTGATTGATCATTTCGTTTCTATTACTACAAATGATGTTTTGTTGCTTCTTATCTATCCTCGTTTTGTTTTGGTTAGTCCTTATGGCGTTGTTAAGACTTTTTTCACACCAGAGTTAGAATGAGGTTACATATTGAATTTGAATGACAGCAAGTTTCCTCAAGGAATCGTCTAAGTATTCTTAATAATGTTGTTGTTTGGATATTTTCCACTCGTGCTCTCATTTTTGAGTCCTCCAGTGCTTTTATGAATACTTTGATGACAGTACTGGTCGCACAAATTACAGCATTCAATAACCGTAACTTACATGTTCCATAGTATCTGCATTTCTCTTACAAAGTCCAGGTACTTAACTTTTTTTTCGCTTTCTTTCAATTTTACCGAATGTTCAGCCGGAACAGCAAAGTCTCCAATTTATCAGAATTCTTTTTTTTTTTCAACTATCACAAGTTTTGGTCATCTGGCCGAGATTAGATTATTAGTATGTATCTCTAACTCCGAGTAGGTCGTGCGTCTCATTTTCCAAAACGGTTTCTGGGTTGAACATATACGATTGGTTCATATGGTCAAATCTAAGTTTCTTTCACAATTCTCAGTGGATCTCACTCCAGACCCAGCCATGTCTATTATTAGTAGTAACAGTAGTAGTAGCAGTAGTATTTACTCATTAGAGTTTTTCACGTTAGCGTTAGCTCATGGATTACACTGGAGCTTGAGTGACAGCAAGTCTCCTCAAGTCTCCTGGACACTTCTCATTATTCTGGCCGTTCACAAAAATGTAATAATTTGGATGGTCTCCATTCGTCAAGCTACTTCCAAGTCCTCTAGTTACTTTAATAATCATTTTGCTATTGTGCCAAAAGGACCAATCACAATTGGCACAATCGTCACTTTCATGTTCCACAGCTTCTTCAATTCTCGAGCAAGGTCGAGGTACTTATCCTTCTTTTCACATTCTTTCAGTTTAATTCTGTGGTCAGCTGGGACTGGAAAGTCGACAATTTTGCAAATACTCTTTTTTTTTTGTTGATTATTATAAGGTCTGGTCTTCTGACCGAGATTAGGAGATCCGTGTGTATGTAAAACTCCCATAGGAGTTTATGTCATTTTCCAGGTGCTGGGTTGTGCATATACCGTTTGTTAGTGTGGTCAAATTAAAATTTCTTGCTCATTTCCCCGTGGATCACCTTGCCGACCCAGCGGATTCTCGTCTTATACTCCTTCTGTGCTAATTTGTTGCATTCGCTTATTATGTGATTGATGGTTTTGTCTCTGACAACGCATAACCTACATTTGCTATTTTGTTGAGTCTTATCTATTCTTGCTTTGATATGATTGGTTCGTATGGCGTTGTCCTGTGCTGCTATTAGAAGGGATTCTGTTTCTCTCGCAAGGTTACCTTTTCTTAGCCAGGTCTTGGTTTTCTGTTGTGATATGGTGTTTATTAGTCGTTTAAAGCGGCCATAGAGTTGTTTTTCTTCCCATTTTTGTTTCCTAGCTATTGTCATTCTGTCGTCCATCGTGTTGTCAATATCGATTCTGATGGCTGTAATCAGTCCTCGTTCGTGTTTTTCTATGTAGTTTTCGAGCCGTTGTTTCGATTCATGAACGCTGTCTCCGATGCTGGCAAGTCCTCTTCCTTCCTCGTTTTTAGATACATATAGTCTATTAACGTCATCTCTGGGATGTTCCTTATGCATGGTCATTAGTTTTCTTGTTCTTTGATCCATTTGTTTTAGTTCATCGCTATTCCACTTGAGAAACGGTCCCTAATATCTAACGAGGGATACAGCCGAAGTATTTATTTAGTTCTCGTGAGATATTCTTATTGAATTTTGTCTTTCATTTCCACTTGTTTGATGGTATTAGCCTCCAAGATACCCAAGTATTGGAGGTTTCATTTTTTCTGAGTGTTCCGATTTTGTCGTGATTTGATAGTTCCATTCCGTCATTTGGTAGTTCCACTTTTCTTGACGAGCATGGCACATTTTTCTATGCCAAAATCAATTCCTATGTCCTGACTGTACATTCTAACGGCGTGTATCAGAGTTTCCAGTTCCTTATCGTTTTTTAAAAAAAGTTTAATGTCATTCATGTACTATTAAGAATAGTAAAGATGATAGTGCATCAATTTGGAAATTCTCTCTTTGGATCATTGTTTCAGCTAAGCTTCTTCCTCCTGCTGTCAGGTCGACTCACCAGGATTTCATGGGTTTTTCGATAAAGTTTATGACTTCATGTGATATTCTGTACCTTTTGAGAAAGCTTTGTGGAATATTATCATATCTTTTTTTGTGGTATGTCCAGGCCATAGCTAGATTTTTCCGTCTTGTCTTCCCTCATTTAGAATGTGTTGATCTATGTAAAGTAATTCTGCTCTGCCTCTGGATCCTTTGCGGCATCGTTTCTGTTCGTCAGGGAACAGTCTGCTGCTTGTTAGCGAGTAGTAAATCTGTTCCCTTATTTGTGCTGTTAGTATTTTCCACATCGTTGGTAGGCACGTTATCGTTCCGCAATTGTTTAGAGCTGTCCCTTTGTTTGAGTCCATTTGGATCAATGCAGTATTTCCTTTGGTCATCCAGTCAGGTATTTGAGCGCCTAGTTGGCATCTGTTCCTATCTAGTGCTAATCTGCTGTGAATGGAGGTGAATTTCTTGAACCAGAAACCATCTATTCGATCATGACTTGCGTTTTTACAGTTTGATATATTTTTAGTATTGTTTTCAATAAGTCGATGTGCATTTCCGCTTTGAGGCCTTCTTCAAGTCCCTCTTGTTCTCTTGTAATATTGTTTACCCATTAAGCCTTTTCGTTATGTTTTTTTGATTGCAATATTTTAGTCCGAAATCGTTCGGTTTACTTGGCATCCGGTTGGTGGTATGTTTTCGTGTCATCCCCTTCAAATTGTTTATAGGTTTTTCTTTCGTTGTTTTGGAAAGTCAAGTTTTGTCTGCATTGTTTTGCCCTTTATCAATACGTCGTTTATTTCATTACGAGATTACCACAAATTTTGCATTCGCACCCAGTAGATGTGGAGGATATTTTAGAACCCAGATATGTACATATATATATATATATATATATATATATATATATATATATATATATATATATTCGTACATGTTATATATATATATATATATATATATATATATATATATATATATATACGTACGTGTATGTGTGTGTATGTGTGTGAGAGAGTGTGCATATATATGTATATATATATGTTTATGTGTGTGCATATGTATACATACACACGAACACACAAACATATATATATATATATACTCATATATATCATATATATGAAAAATATCCGGTCAGCATCCGAAGACAGTGGGTGTGGATTATTCGTGTATTGAAAATATGAAGAATAACATATAAATATAGAGAGTGCTCAATGTATGGCTTTTGTTACATCTCATTTTTCCTTCCAGGTTCATATAAAAAATCTCACATACAGAGGGTATATAGTGCAGTTAGAAGGAAACACAAAACTGGTTCAATTCATTATGAATTTATTTGTAATACACACACACACACATACACACACACACATATATATATATATATATATATGTGTGTGTGTGTGTGTGTATACATATATCTACGAATATATATATATATATATACGAGGATCATAAATAAGTTTCCAGACTTTTTTCGTATGGGCGCTTTTGATAGTACACACATGAAACTCTAGTTCCTTTTGAAGTTATCTCCTCCAGCTGCAATGCATTGTTATTTCGTTCCAACAACTTCTGGAAGTCCCCATGGAAGTCCTCTTGTGTGAGAGTGTTAATTACTTTCGTCACAGCCTCTTTCATCTCCTCAATTGTCTCATAACGACAGCCTCTGAGCTTATGGAGTAACCAAAAGTCACAGGGAGCAAGGTCTGGACTATGGGAGGCTGAGGAACTATCTTGATGCCCATTTTGGTCAAATAGTCTGCGACAAGGATGGAGTTGTTGACTGGTGCATTGTCCTGATGGAAATGTCACTGCTCCGATTTGAAGAGTGCTGGCCTCCTCCGACGGAATCTCTAGCTGAACTCCCTTATAACCTCAACATAGTAATCCTACCCTTAACACTTTGGCCAATCAACTCTGGCCTTTTGACTTCCTCACTCCTCTTACACCTTTCATTATCACTCACAGACTCTCTGCCTACCTTAAATCTCTTATACAACTAAAAAACTGATACTCGATTCCTGCAAGATGGTCGCAAGCAGTTTGAAACATTCCATACGTTTTTGTGGCATTTTTTCCATGTTTAAAACAGAATTTTATTGCATATCGTACTTCTAACGTGTTCTCACGTCCAGATTGCATTTTTGAAATTCACCAGCTGTGTCTATTCGGCTTTAATAGGGTGTATCCCAATTCCTTCTGTAGCTGTTCATTTGAACCTGAAATCGTAAAAATTGGTCAGTCATCTCATACGATGTATAGTAATAACATACTGAATTTTCAAGAGTCTACGCCAGTTTTAAATGCCTGTACAAAAAGGTATGGAAACAAATTGAATTCACCACATTATATATATATATATATATATATATATAAATTTCATCAAACATAATAGACATTTTCTGTCTACATATTTCCTTCTAGATCCGTTTGTGTTCCCGTATTGCTTTCATGGTATTCGGGGGGAATTGATTTATGTATTGTCCATAGTTGTATGTATGTATCCCTGGTACTTTCTGCCCGACTTTGGGCCATCATCAGGGGAGGATCTATTACAAAAGTCATGTAACTTTTGTTTCTGCATATTAAAAGGGTTTCTGTAAATAGTGTCAGTAGCTAAAGCCATTTAAGTTCATTAGCACTGGTTTGAAAATTAATTCTATTAAGTGTCGGTAGCATGTTTCTAATATGTAGTGCTTCGAAAATATGTAGTTTTTGTTTATTATTTTGATTTTCTAATATTGTTTGAGAGAATTTTCCGTAATTCAGTTGTTGGACAAAAATGTTCCTTTAAATGCAATTGAACTTATATCAGAAAGGTGCATTGTAAGTCTCCTCGACGGGGTAGTTGAGGTTAAACCAACATATATATTATTATTATCAGAAATACAATCTACAAAAAGACATTTAAATTAATATATAATGTTGTTTTTTTGCAAAACTCCATTCGAGGGTGAGCAATTATTTCTAATGACTAAGTTGTAGGTTTTAAACATATTATAATATATAATAAGTTTTATCTTTTTATAATGGTCAGTGGGGCGTATGTTTCTGTGAATCTGTGTTTTCAATGTTTTTTCATCTGATTTATAACTGTAGGGCATTTGGTTACGGTAAAAAAAAAATTGATATATGTTTGTTGACTAGGTGGATTAGTACAGTGTTTATTTTGTTGGTTTATATATATATATATATATATATATATATATATCTAATATATATATATATATGTGTGTGTGTGTGTGTGTATTCCATTGGTTGAATTGCAGTGCAATAATGCATCGAAAGTTAATATCTATCTGAATGTATATTTAATTATCAAAATATTACTACAATTTTTTACAAAATATTGCTACTGTTAATACAGTTACAAATATATTATGTTTTGAGAGAAAAGGCAACTTATACCGACAGAGCAAATCGATTTGATGTCACTATTCATTTCAGCTCATTTGCACGTGATGTGAATGGATAATCGAACGCATTAGTCGACTTTATTCGCGTGATTACGACAGAACCAATTTTTGCGTCATCTGAAATGGCATCTGCCAGATTTTACATCGCAATAATAATAATCTTTACTCATTGAAGCAGGAAGCTATGTGAAGAGGATTTTAAAATTAAGGATATTAAATCCCTTAAAATCAATAAAATTGCGCTGTTTTATAGTTCAGTCATTTTTTTTTTTACTATTGAAATATAAAATAATTCATTCTAAGATTTGCGTGAAATTCTAAAGCAATCAAAAAATAATATCTTTGAGTTTTAGAAAAATGATAAATTCATATATAAATGAATTCCTCTGTAAGTCAGTTAGTGACAGGAAGGTATTAAATTCTATTCATTCTGTAATTATCACTGTATAACATTTACCACAAGTTGAGTACGCTGTCATAAAAAATAATTTTGTTAAATATATATTTCTTGTGTAAGATATTGATTTAGCTACTTTTTAGGTATTCATGAAACCGCTTTGCCAAAGTTAGGATGTGATATATTCAAGTTTAAGCGGAGTAAAGCTGGTTTGAATTAACAATTTCTTTCTCCTAGACTGGTAGCAAACAATGGCTAAAAAACTATTCTGACTGACTGTTTACCTATAATGGGAGAGGTTCCCACAGTGGATGAGTTTCACTATGATCTAATGCCATTGTTAAAAGCATTTGCCTACCTGTTCCTCTACCCGCTTTGAGTAAGTATTAGAAAAATATGTTTCTTTATCATTGGTTAAGCAATCTCTCTTTGGAAAAGAAAGCTGAATTTAAATAAGATCTGCTGCAATGAAAAATTGGCCTTAGAGCGTATATTGCCAAAGGTGGACAGGCTGAGTAAATATATACATGGAAGCGTATGAGCATATAAAAAATCATATTGATATCATTAATCAAAACTTGCTTCGTCTGGCACTCAGGTCCATATCATCAGAGTAACTGATATTCCTTGTTGTTTGTCAGTCTCAGAACTAGATTGTCTCGTTGTTGCTAACTGTTGGTAAACGGAAAGGTACCGGAGCTTTCGAAAGGGAAATCACTGTTATTTATTTTAAAGAATTGAAAAATTACGTTAAATTATTCATAAATAAACATGTTAGACTTTAAACTATAATTAATATATCTTTCTGTACATTTGCTTGTTAT
This sequence comes from Sepioteuthis lessoniana, assembly GCA_963585895.1. Lineage (NCBI taxonomy): Eukaryota > Metazoa > Mollusca > Cephalopoda > Myopsida > Loliginidae > Sepioteuthis > Sepioteuthis lessoniana. The sequence goes on from CAUZXS010004286.1 coordinate 72,528, forward strand.
AATTTTTGCTTTTCTGACTTAGTAGAATAGAATATCTATTATCAACTCGGTAAATTTAATCGGCAGAGTTACATTTTCGACTGGGTCATCTTTAGTTCATACAGTAAATTAATTAGTTAAACTTATAAATCCCCGTGCAACGAGATCAACATAAGTAAATACCATAGCTACATTATATAACCAATAATTCGGATTTGTGTCGGACTAAAAATTAGTAACTGAATTGATATTACTGTGAATTTTGAAATTCATACAAAGTGTATCACTTTTTATTGTTTTCCATTCGCATATCGTTAATTTCAGATCAGATTGAAATCAATCTTTATTGAAATGAAATCTCATCGATTTCATTTCTACAGTATTTGATGCTAAAATCAGAACTAATTATTACACGTGAAGTTGAAGTTTAAAATTACAAGTAAAACTCCATCTTTTTATAATTTAGTGTATTTGGACTATTGTCTTTATCATTTTTTATTGTATCCACAACGTTTCAGTCAATCCGTCCTTCGGATTTGTTTAGGAGTTTCAAAACCAACTTGGCAACCTACTCGGAATTTCGAACTGAACCATTTATTTAATAACTCCGTTAATCTGAACCGGATCGTCAGAATTAGATGTTAATATTAAAGAATACTTACTATAGATTAACTCTCATATCCGGTTATGGTTAATAGAGTTAGAATAATCTACCCCCATAGATTAAAGGTTTCGGTTGGCTGGTTGATTTGTTTTACACCATATCCACATTTTTCGGGTCAATTAAACTTCAAACGGTTCAGTTTAGTATAAATATAGTTTGTGCGTACTAAAATTTACATGTCAAAACAGTTCTATTTCAAACAATTCAGTTTATCATAAGTACACAATTTAGTTCTATTTGACCCATGGATAGGATCCTATCAGGTGATACTACTCCGGGCCAGAGTAGACTGGGAAGAGAGGTGATGGAAGGAATACTCTGTATTCCCCAAAGCTCCAGCATTATAGGGACCTCACCATCATATTGTTTTGTGTCATATCCAAGACATTCGTTGGAGACGTGGGGTCTTACCCCGTTGTAGAGATAGAAGCAGTGTATTCTACAGCCCCAGCTGACAGGGCAATAAAAAGTTAGGTTAGATGAAGTTAAAATGATTGATTTGGCAAAACGCAAGAGAATAAGACGTCTTAAAGGAGTGGTGTATACACTGGGCAAAATTAACCAGTTGGGCAGACCAAATACTAAGATAAATATAATTTGAGAACCATCTACCAAAAAGGCTCGATGACAAAAAAATACGATATGAGCTTGGGTAAAAAACATCGGATATCATCGTAGAGAAGAGTTTCTTATGGCTCGATGGGGTCATTCGGTTTAAAAATCCCAAAAATTTACTCTGAATACTTATGCAAGAACACTTAGCACAGTGTATAAGGCGTTTGTTTGGAAGTGCTTCAGTCTGAAATCAACAAGATTTAGCTGGTTCGATCTCACCAACTGGTAAAAATAATAAGGAATAGTTAATACACATTTACCCTTCCCCATCTTAGTTAACAGAATTGGAACGTTCTAATAAGTTGTTCAGTTCGAGGTTCGGTTTGGTTTAGTGGGTTTTATGGCATATCGAACTTTGTAGGTTATTTAACGCCAAATCCATTTTTATGTAAATAATCTGTTTTATTTAAAACAATTCAGTTTAGCATAAGTACACAGTTTTAATTGTCAAAAACATTTATTTCAAACTATTCAAGAAGTTATATGTAACAATTCAATTAAGTGTAAATACAATCTTAATGTCGAAAAACAGTTCTATTTCAAATAATTCAGTTAAGCGTAAGCACGCAGTTTAAATGTAAGTACGCTTTAATTATCGAAAACATTTTTATTTCAAGCTATTCAGTTTACTCAAACAATTCAGTTTAGCATAAGAATGCTCTTAGTTCTATTTAACCCATACAGGGCCCTATCAGGTGCTACCACTCCGGGCCAGAGTGGACCTAGGAGCGATGGTAATTAAGGGGTACTCCGCATTCCCCAAAGCTCCAGCATTGCTGGAAACTCACCATCAGATTGTTTAGGGTCATATCCAGGACACTCGTTTGGGGGTGGGTCTTACCCCTCTGCAGAGGTGCAGTCAGTGTATTCCACAGCCCCAGCCGACTGGGCAATCGAGGTTCTGTGTAAGAACCCAAATTTGATATGAAATACTTGAAGAATGCCTAAGGATATATCGGCCAAAACAATAAAGGTGAGTTCAATTGTCCGAATATTCTAAGTAATCTTGGTTTATCTCAGAAAATTATACTAATTGTTCGGTTCCGTGTATGTCACTAAGTTCGACATGAACCACCTGCCGAAGGATGCACCGACTGAAATGCAGTGAATATAACAATGAAGATAATCGTCCGAATACACTAAATGATTAAAAACATCAAGTTTAATTCAGAAATTTAGACCAATAAACCTCCATCTAATGTAAAATACATTTGGTAGGTGGCTTTTGAGTTATAGTCAGAAGGCAACAATCTATAAATTTTCTATTAAAAGTAAAGAAAATGTGAAATTAGAAAAAGCAAGAATTGATGTAGCATAGGACAAAAAAAAAATTAAAACGTTGTGTCAAAAAGAAATGAAATAGCAGAAAAGAAACACTCAAAACTTGAATCTCAAGGAAGAAAATTGTAGTCGCTTTTATTCTTGGGGATTACAGCAGACTGTTGTTAAAAAGTTTGTTTAATAGCGTTCTTCCTCGCTTTCTCTTTCTTTTTTGTCGCTATCAAACGTTTTCTTTCTGCATCACTCTTTCCCTCCGTGAACTTCATCTAGTATACGTAGAAAAGGTTCACCTTCCCCTTCTTGGCGATGACGGCGGCGTTGTTAACGTCAGCCTGTTGATACTTTCATATCAGTCGGTTTGCTATGACATGCTGGGTTATGACATGGGTCGGGGCGTCGCCGCTGTTGAAACTTGTTTGAAAACCTGTCTTGAACTGCTAAAATCTCGCCACTTGATTTTCTTATATAGCGATGGATCAATTCGAAGGTTCCCATAGGTTCGATGATCACCAGTGGAACAGTAGTGCAACACGTGAAAGTTCACGCGTGATTATATTAAAATCGCGCTTGAACTCTACAGGTCACTCTGCCTGCACGAGCGAGGTTCGTGACATTTTTGATCGTCAGACCTATGTGCTCAATGACTGATGACAGCTGATGTTCTCGAATGTTCTTTGACCTTGAGACCGCCGCAATTTAATGACGGCGCCCGTCCGTAATATTACATTGATAGTGAAAAATTTAACGCAATAATATTTCCAAGAAAGTAGTCATGTATAATAACAATGCAGTTGATATATTTTTCTTTCAACTTTAGATTATACTTGTCAGTTATATATATAACGGAAGAAGACAATAATTGTGGTGGGGAGTATATATAAAATAACAAGCCGAAAGTTCAACCATGTTGTGTTTAAAATATTAGACCATAAGGTTTTACAAAATAGAAGTTTTGAACAAATTAATCAATGCAGATAACTTTCAAATAAGTTTCTTATGTGTGCGAATTATTATGTTTAAAAAAGTGAGTTATGATGTTAATGACGTAAGGTTCAACAACTTATCAATCAATCAATATATATATATATATATATATATATATATATGTGTGTGTGTGTGTGTGTGTGTGTGTGTGTGTGTTTGTGTGTTACCCCATATATATAATAGGATCAAAAAAGTAACATTTACCCAGGAGAAAATTATTTCTCTATTAGAAAGAACTTTTAAAAACATGTCCATCTTAGCACCCTGACATTATCAAATATGAACAGTGTTCTTTTCACGAGGGGAAAAAAATTATATTGAGAAAAATAATGCATTTATCGTTAACGTGGTAGCTCAGCAGAAAAACAATTTGAAGTTGGAGAATATTCTCTTTCTTTCATTAAGAGTTTCAGACGAGACTTCCTTCTTTTTTTTTTAGGATAATTGTCAGACGGAAATGTTCCCAACGGAAGCTACAGAAAATTGGATTTGCAGACGTTTATATGTGACCAAATGAGACCGTCTCTTACGGATTTATTCTCTGTAATTAGGAAAAAGTAGATTATGATAGATACGGTTATTCACCAACATAACAAATTTTATCCAATAATACACACACACACACACACACACAAGATACGCGCACACACACACAAACACACACACACACACACACACACACAGATACACACACAAGCACACATACGCATACATACACACACAACTATATATATATATATATATATATATATATATATATATATATATATAAGGGAAAAGTGCTTAGATAAATTAGATTTTTTGTTTCGTTCCTCACTCGTTTCGACCTTAGTTCATCGTCACGAAAATTTTTTTGTAAAAGTTTTTTGTGAAAAGAGTTATTTTCTCTCCTAAAGTTATTAATATTTTTTTCAAATAATTGCTATACAATAGGTTTTGTTTGGTTTTATGGCACGTCAGCAATTGTAGGTAATTAATGCCAAATCCATTTTTATATGTGTAAAAGTTCTATTTCAAACATTTCAGTTTAGTACAAGTAAAGATTTCTGTTTACAAACAGCTAAATGTTAATATAGTAATATTTCAAACAATTCACAAAAGTACATATTTTCAATGTCAAAATAGTTCCATTTCAAGCAATTCATTTTAGTATACTGCGGTCCAGAATAGCCCTTAGGCGATTGCAATGAAGGGGTATTTTGCATTGCCCTAGCTCCATCAGATTGTTTAGTGTCATATCTGGGACACTCTTGTGGGACGGGGGCTTATCAAACTACATAGAAACCGTCGGTGTTTTCTACTTCCCAGCTGATTGGGCAATGTACAAAAGGAGAAGTGAAGAAAGCATAACTTGTTGCACAGCATATCCATTTGTTGAAGGAAAATTATTTTTAGTCATTTTTTACTATTTTGATCCGACATCAATAAATATATGGTTTCAAGTAATAATTTATCTTTAATTTTTATCTTTTATTTGCAGTCAATTGCATATGTTTACAAGTCACTAATAATAATCTTGGTAAACAATTATACCTTTAAGAAATAATTCTTAATACAAATGAGTTACAGTGAATGGCAACAATTATTACAATCGAAAACGATTTTTAAACATATCTATTAGACCCACCAACTTAGAGAGTTTTCGTGATGGGAGGTAGGTGGTTGTATAGTTGGTACTTTGTGGGGTGTTGCCGCCAGGATTTGTTCAATATTGCTGGCAGCATTCTTGTGAAATTGCCGTCAAGCTTCTTCTCCAGCCGTTTTGTTAGCGTCCAAGTGGTGCATCCATACAGCAGTATCGACACGATTGCTGCATGGAAGAAACTGCGTTTCATTTTATCGTTTGCGTATCGATAGCTGCCCATGCCTTCGTTAGCCGCGCGTCGATGTCTTTTTCGGTTGATGAGAAACTGCTTCCAAGGTAGGTGAATCTGTCCACCAGTTTCAGAGAGGTTCCCTCTTGTGTGGAAATGTCGCCTGTCTGAGTAAAGTACATATATTCCGTTTTGTGTGCATTGACATGGAGGTCAATGCCTGCTGCGGCTCGTTCCGAACTAGGCAATAGTGTTTCGGCTTGGTTGGGTGCATTTGCCAGAGTCGATATGTCATCGCCGTAGTCGGCGTCGGTAATTGATTTTGTGGGGTACCTTCTGCTTCTTTTCTTTGTCAGCTCGAAGCCGTTTTCTCTGATTTTATCAATCGATGTTCCAAGCATGTATTCTAGACAGATGATAAAGAAGTACGGGGCTAGCGTGTCCCCTTGTAGTACTACTGCTACAAAGTCGAAGTATCCTGTGTCTCCATCCGGTGAACGCACTTTCACTTTAGTGTTTCTATAGAGAATCGTTATTGCTACTACGGTTTCTTTTAGCATGCCGTATGCTAGTAGGATTTGTTCCATCTTCCATCTGTGAATGGAATCGAAGGCCTTGGTAAAGTCAACAAATATTAATGTCGCCTGTAGACTATTTGCTAGTACGCCTTCTAGGATTCTACAGATGGTCAATATTTGTGGGGTCGTGGATCTATTTCTTCGGGAGCCATTTTGGTTTTTCTTTAGGATGTTGTCGATTTTGGTTTCTATGCGGTTTCGTAGTAGGGCATTGTAAATTTTGGCTGCTAAGGATGTAAGTGTTATAACACGGTAGTTCTTTGCTAATCCGAGGTCATCCTTTTTAGGGAAGGGGAGGATGCATCCCTTATGCAGGACATTTTTTGGAGAAACAGGGACGAGCTCATAAGTGATGTACTGCTATGGACCCCCACACATGGCTGAACAGAAGCAAGACGACCAGCTCGAACATACATACAGCAGCTATGTGAGGATACGGGATGTAGCCCTGAAGACCTGCCAGAGGCGATGAATGATAGAGAGAATTGGCAAGAGAGGGTTAGGGATATCCGTACTAGTGGCACGACATGATGATGATCATCATTAGACCCACGGTGGGAAAATTCGGCTCCCATTATAATTTTAGTTTTCCTTTTTTTTCTTTTTGATGAACCGTTTGTAGAAGACGTGTGCACAACCCGTATTTGCCAGTCTGCACATTAAAGACGGTAGTAGTGGTAGTGGGAATTCATCGCTCTTGCATATAACACGTATGTATTACACGCATTTACACTGCTAGCGCTATTTTATTCTTCAACTGATTTTTGCTACTCATTCCTGTGCAGAATTTTTCAATTTGTGGGTAGTCGTGTACATCTGTTTTCCTATTTAAATATAGTAGATAGATTTTTTTTATCATGCTTTTAAAATTATTTACGAGTTTAATTTTTCCGATCCGTATCCTAATTATTTGCTTCAATTACAGATTTTGGAACTAAATCTATCAACACTTTTAATAGCATGGCTATAGAAATTATCAGAAAACAAATGTACGGTGATGAAAATAAAAACATTCGAGAAGAATGCGTTGAAAATATTGGTTATATTGATAATAAAGGAAAGTTTTTGAGTCAGTTTTGGAATATTACAATTAAAAACTACTAAGTTAGCAATTCAGGTCAATATTACGACACAAATCATCACAATTTTTCGGCTTAATATCCACTCAATTCAATATTACAACCCGAGAAACTTTAAACCCAGCAACGTTTTCTTTTTAAATAACAAGAACTCTAAACTTCATTTAGTTGTGAGAATGACACAATGAATGAAGCTAGTTTTCTTGTTTGTATAGAATATTGCTAAACATCGACCGTTTGTTTACGATCTTAAGAACAAAATATTTTATCTTTTTCGACGAGTTGAAGCAAATGTAGTTAATATCAAAGAAGAAGATTTAGATGAATATAGAGAAAAGTGAAAGGATCACACGCAATAGGTTTGAATATTTGAAGTTTTAAATATACATTTGCATATTTTGTGAACCCATTTGTTTGTAATTTTATTGATGATGGATTTCCAATTTCTGACAAAATACTAACTGAAAAAGAGCCAGGGGAATTAGATTTATTCGAGGTGAAAGAGGATCAGGCATTGCAAATGTTGCCCAAGGTTTCTTTTATGATTGAATTTTGAAAACACGTGCCAGAATCAAAATATCACAAGTTAAAAAAAAAAGTTCTCATCGTCTATATTCGATTTTTTGTACAGATTATTGTTGCGAATGTATGAATGAAGTTCGCGAAGCCAAAATATCTTTCACTGTTGACCAATCAACATCTTAAAGAATTTCTGAAGACAACTTTAATTCTACGCCTAATTTTTAAAATTTGATTAAACATTGTCTTTAGATGTGATTATACTATTTATTAAAAAATACATTTTTATTATATTTGATTTTTGTTATATTTGATTTTTTTATTATATTTACAATTTATAATAAACAATTTGAAATACATATTTTATCTTTATTAATCTTATTTTTATATGAGTTCTCGTTCTTAAATTTGACTGGTAAAAATGTGCAATTACATTTTTAAAAATTAATGTTTTTCTATGCGTGGCTCTTTATAAGATATTTCTATAAAAGGATTGCTGCTTTCTGTGGCTTCATATATTCTCACGCCTTTCTTTGACCAATAGATGGCATCCAAGCTGGAATTATCACTCCTGATCAGTGTGGAATTGGGAGTAATGGAGATGAGATGGTACTCTAAACTCCTCATATCTGTCACAGCGGACCCTCATAATCAGATTTACGTATGAGACCCTTTATTGTACCTGTCGTTCTACTATGCAGTGGATTGTGACAACATGTTAAAATGAACTGATATGGTGGGTAGAAATATAAAGGTTACTGGTCTGAAATTTAGCTATATATATATATATATATATATATATATATATATATACGATGAGAGATCGGATAGAATATGTTTAAAGTTTCATTATTTTTTATTATTTAAGGGACAAAGGATACTACGGTGCTCAGCAAAAACGAAACAAAAATAATATTGATTTGTAATGGCCAAACTACAAACTGAAATCACTAGAGTTCGATAAGGTTTTGATTTTTTATAATAATAATAATAATAATAATAATAATAATAATAGAATGGTTGGCGGGCTGACCTTGAAATATTAGAAATAAACCAACAAATCAACTTGTAAACATGTGAACAAGACAGGAGTACAAGAATCTCCTCGCTCAATACAGAAAATAAATATAACATTCCAAATGAATCGAAACGCAAACTAATTGTAATCAAAATAACACACACCTAAACACAACCGAACAAACACTAATAAAATAATGAATACAGTGATTATGAAGAAAATTATGTCTGAGACGAAGACCTTATAAATATCTCTTAACAGTCAATACTTGAAAACATTCAAGTTAGAAAGAAATAAAATATTAAGAAATGTTTCACTGACTAATATCAGGGAATTAAACAAACCAAACTATGCAAGAGCGAATTAGTCAATAAAAAATGGGGTTCCTCTGAAAAATGAGAACAGATAGTCGAAATCTGGATGGAAAATTAGCCGGGAAATACAAATAAGAAATCAATAAGAATAAGCCAAAATGATAAGGCAGAGAAAAAAACACAAGAATTCGTTGGGATAAAGAGGGGAAAGCAACACAAAGAACAAACGATAAAAGTCGAAGAGATAAATCAGATGGTACTGGCGAAAGAAGGAAGACTAAAAAGATATCAAGACAGGATAAAACAGTACACACAAAACAGGACATTCTAAAACAACGAAAAAAATTCTACAAGCATGTTGGGGGAGAATGGGCTAAGAGATATCAGATACTGAATGTGAGGAAAGCAAAATAATTTTTGAGCAAAATATGTGACCTGAAAGATATTAACAAAATACCAATATAAAAGCAACATGGGAAAACGGATATAAGGATTCCAAAAAGGACCTAAGGCGAAAAGACACATCGATTCACACACTAAAACACTAAAAAAAAGTACCAAATTGTAAAACGCCTGGCCACGATGGCAAACATGGCTACGGATTTAAAAATTTCACCTCCATCCTCGACAGACTGGCAAACGAAAGAATAGATGCCAAAACCAAACAGTTATATCTGAATGGATGATCAAAATAAGGTCATCCTGATTCAAAAAGCCACTTAAACAAAACTGCCCCCAAAATTAGAGAGCTATAACATAGCTGCAGATGATGTGGAATATTCTAACGATACAAATTAGGGGGGAAATTTACTATTTGCTAATAAGCCGCAGATTGTTCGTGGAGGAACAGAAATGATGCTGCTATGGAACTAGAGGAAAATAAGAGACGATATACATTGATCTACACATCCTCAAGGAGAGCAAAACAAGACTAAAAGGGTTTGCTGTGATATAGATTGACTAAATAAGGCATATGATATGCTTGTGTAAAGATGGCTAATAGACTGTCAAAAACATACAATATATCCGGTGAAGTCATACTGTTTATCGAGAATACCACAGAAAACTGTAAAGTCTACCTGAAAGCAAGAGAAAAGAATTGAGGTCCAAATCCCGTGAGGAACCTTCAAGGCAGATGCACTATCACCATTACTGATATTAATATTCATTATGCCACACAATAACAGTTAAGAAATGTACAGGCAGTTGCAAACATCATAATTCGCAAGAAAATATCAGTCACTTAATGTACATTGAAAATATCAAACTGTTTGCCAAAAAAAAAAAAAAAAAAAAAAGAAGTAGAACCGCTATAAAGGGAGTAAGGATATTCAATGAGGATACTGGGAAAGAATTTGGTATTGAAAAATGTGCCATGTTTATAATGAAAAATGGAAAACAACAAATGACGAAAAGAATATAACTACCAAATCAAGAAAAAAGCAGAACATTCAGGGAACGGGAAGCTTACAAATTCTTGGTAATATTGCAATGAGATACAATCAAACAAGTGGACATAGAGAAAATATAAAAAAAAGAATATTCCAGGAGAACTAGAACTCTCTTTGAAACTAAACTACTTTGCAGAAATCTCATCAAAGAGATAAATATCTGAATTATCGATCTCCAACGATACTCGGGAGCATTTTCTAAGTAACCGAGAGAACATCAAGAAAGGGGGCAAAGAACAATAAAACTCAGAATGATACATAAGGCCTTACATCTCAGAGATGACTTAAGAAGACTGTATATGTCAAGAAATTAAGAAGGAAAGGAACTCGCCCGCATTGAAGGTAGCGTCAATGCATCGTTACTACGACTTAAAGATAATATAAGTAAGCTTGGAGCAAGCCTGATTAAAGCGACCAGAAACGATAAAAACAAACATCAACGGAACAAAAATAACCAGAAAACAAAAAATAGGAAGAAAAATCAAATCTATGGACATTTGAAGTCACAAATATGCAAAATCTCCCTCGAGAAGATTTGGACCAAGCTAAGTAATTGAATCTTTTGATACCTAAGCAAATCAACATCATAAGGACTTTCTATGATAATGTAAGAATTGACAAGACGAAATAAGATAAAAGATGTAGATGATGTGTTGATAGAGACAAAATGAACAATCCCATTAGTGAAGGCAGTAAATTATCTGAAAAAGAGTGTAAGACTAGACATGACTTAGTGGGAATGTGATCCTCTACGAATTGTGCCAGAAGTTTATATTTGACCATACGAACAATTGGGATATGCATAACCCAGAATCCGTCCTAGAAAATGAAATGCACAAAATTTTCTGGGATTTTGAGATATCTAATTTCACCCAAACGATAATACAAAGTAATTGTCAACAAATAAAAAAGAGAAGCCGCCAAATAGTGAATTTTGCCGTCTCGGCCAACCAGAGGATAAACCTGAAAAAGCAAACAGAGAGATAAGTACTTAAACCTTGCTGGAGAACAGAAGATGATAGAACATAAAAGTGTGGGGGATATTAATTGTAATTGGTGCATTTAGTGTAGTTGCAAAAGTATTGATACAGGGACTGGAGGATTTGGAAATAAGAGGACGAGTGAAGGTCATCCTTAATACAGCATTATTGAGAACGGCCAGATTACCGATAAGAGTCCTGGAGAATTTTGGAGACTTGCTCACTCTCAAACTCCAGTGGAAGACCATCTACGTTAGATGATGTAAAAATCTCTTAAAGGAGTATAAATAATAATAATAATAATAATATTAATAGTAATAAACATAAATCTAAACCATCTGCTAAAGATGGTGCGAAAAACTCTAGAAAGAGTAAAATAATAACTCATTACCACCATTAGCAAATTTAATATTTCTGGCCATCAGAGAAATGTTTAACGAAGAAATTTCGAAGTTTGCAATTATTAGCGTGAAAAATTCGGTGTATATCGTGTGCACAGTAAATTAAGAAGAAAGATTATCGGCTGATAGAAATGGATGCAAGTGTTATCGTCAAAATAAATGTTATGTTTGTATTTTTAACCTCCCAAAGAATGTGAGTTCAGGAACGATGATCCCAAAATATTTTCTTACAAAAAAATTGCAGAACAGATAATGAAAACTTAACAAGAATTTCAGCATGTGTCATTTAGCCAATATGCTGAAACAAAATTGAGTTACATTTTTCGATTAATAAAATGAAGCAGCGTCGAGTGTTGAAGACGTTTTCCTCTTGACTGATTTGAATACATTAACTATAAAATTAAATCTTGGAAAAGCCATATCGTTGCATTTAACAGCATTTTATTTCATTAAAGCAAACGTGGGATCAGTTTTTGTTTCTTTATATGACGAAAGATAATTTAATCCACGCTTCTCTCCTAAGCAGTTAAGTTATGAAAATTCAAACAAATCCTAACGCATACATATTAACCCAGAGGAAAGAAATTCTCAAGAGGCTAGGTTTTATATTAAGGAATAAAATATTCATAGATGTCACTGTTAGATGCGAGACTTTCTTCATTCATTTTTTTCTAATATCGGTACATTCATTCAAGTTCATATATTTCATAATTATCACATCGAAAGAAATTATTTGAGAAATATTTTATGACAATATATTAATTTCCTGATGCATAAATTTTAATGGTCTCCTAGAGCACGTAATAGAGGTGATAATGATGATGATCAGCATCATCACCATCAAAATATCATTCTGCTCGCACAGATTTCCCTGACTTCTGTGTCTCAGTCTCTCTCTCGACATTCTACTCTACCATTCATCGCTTCCGGTAGGTCTTTCGAATTATACCATATGACCACACCGAGCTGTTGCAGATAGATTCTAGTTGGTCGTCTAACACTTGCAAGTCCGTGTGGTGAGGTCCATAGTTGAACTTTGCTTATGAGTCCGATCTTACTTCTTCAACAGTGTCTGCATATCTTGCCTGTCTTATTTGTATGGTTTCAGAGATGGGGCGTTATTGGCCCTACTGCTGCTGTTTTTTGGGATGTTGCTTCCAGGATTTGTTCAGTATAGCTCGTAACATTCTTGGGCAAATTCCGTCTGACTTTTTCTCCGTACGCTTTGTCAGTGTCGATGTAGTTCATACATATTGTAGAAATGACACGACCGTTAATTAGAAAAAAAATGTGTTTTATTTTATCAGATGAGTCTGTCTTAACTATGATCAATAACAAATCGATAACAGTCCATGCCTTCACTAGTCACATATTGATGTCATTTTCCGTAGACGAGGCGCTGTTTCAAAGATAGGTGAACTTTTCAACTAGGTGTCTCCATTTCGATGTATTTCGTTTTGTCTACATTCACAAGGAGGACAATGTCCTCTACTACCTGTCCATACTATGCATCTAGGATTCGGCTTGGGTTGATGTATTTGCCAGTGGTTGATGGCGGCAGTAATCGAGGGCCAACAGAAGACTCCTTTTTCAATAGCTACTACAATGAAGTGTAGGGGAAGGCGCTACTCCTATCCGTGGATTTCTCAACTTTACCCTTGATACGTACCTTATATAGCTGAGTGTTAAGCAAGTAGGTATCAAGTACTATTTTTAAAGTCTTTGGTATGACGGCACCTGGGATTGAACCCAGGTCTCCCGGACCGTTGGCGAACACTCTATCCACAAGGCCAATGAGCCGCCTCCGTAATAGTTTCTGCGGTTTATTATCTGTTTCTTGCTTTAATTAAAAATAAAACCATTTTCTTTCATTTGATCTATCGACGTTGAAAGTACATAGTCTCGGTAGATTATGAACGGATATGGGGCTAATGTATCTCGTTGACGAACACCAGCAACAATGTCAAAGAAGTCAGTGTCTCCATCCGGTGAGCGACCTTTTTAAATGTAACCGCATAGTTTATATTCCGATATTGAATGTTAGAAATTTAGATAGAATGGGCCAACCACCGGAAATGACTGCGTCTGCGGTTAAGTATAATATAGACTAAATAAGCGTACAATAACACATATATCATCATTTTCAAGTAGAAACAAAATATCAAAATAGTGACAAAGCTGGGGAATTTTTTCAGCACCTACATGAAAAAGCCCAGTCAACTCAAGTGATAGGCATATATATATATATATATATATATATGCAAATCGGAAAATATCAAGCTATTCAGAGGATTGTTTTATAGCCTATGAAGGGACCACAATACGTTTGAAGAGGCCACAATACGTTTGAAGAGAAATATTCAGAGCACTGGTTATTTGACAGGAGAATTTAATTTAATTTGATAGAGAAATTGTTCATAGCCGGTGGGGGTGGTGAGAATATAGCAATCATGGTGAAATTTCGAAGGAAGCCTTTCATTATTTAACTCTTGCGCAATCTAGTCTTATCTAAATTATTTCTATGCCATTTGTTCGTGCGTTTCGCTCTCCCAACATGCATACATAAAAGATAATTTTTTTTATTTCGAAAAAAAAAAACATAGTGCCATATTCTGAAAACATTTTGGGAAACTGAAAAAATCACAGGAGCAAATTCTTCGTCTAAAAATCCTGGTCACAAACCCCATGACCCTGGTCATTCTAGCTATATATTTTGACTTGATTCCTTATAACCACAAACCAGATATTCACTCCACAGGTTCCGACTTGGACTAACTGGAGAATAACGAAAAATTTAAAATAAATTACATTTTAGGCCAAAAACAATACATCGCACTGGCATCATAAATTAACACGCATGCAGCAAAACAACCAAATATACTGCGCCAATAAATACTATCAGCTATGTGTTATTCTTTTCTATTACGGATTTTCTGCTTAAATCAATTACTGCTTCAAATAATTTCACCTTATTAAAATTTTAACACGCTAGGTCTTCACTCTATTTTAACGCCACACCAATTGCTTCTGATCACTATTAAAAATGTATGTTACTTATCCATCTTTCTATGCCTATTTGTCTATAAACCCACAGGAGACATATTTTTAGACGTCGAGTTGTTTTTTAATTCATCGGGAAACTCGAAGGCAACTCAAATATAGGCACCTTACCTTACCTAAATCCATTTGTACCCTTGCCGACCACGCACGAATCCAAAAATCAATCGTGACCAGAAAAATCGACAAATATTCCACAAATCGTATCCCTTATTAAACTTTGTAACCTCTAAAACCTTGGAGCAGGATTCCAGTCATTTTTCTCTTTAATTGGTCTCTTCGGAGTGTCAAGTCAAAATTTCCAAATCGGAACCTTACTCATGGAACTCATTTTTTTTAATAAAACAGCCTTATTGCCATATCTCCAAATAATCACAAATACAATTTTGTTGAAATCCTAGCAAATTAGTCTCGAAATCAGCCTCAACCTGTATGAATAGCAAAGTGACTCATTATACAAAAAAGTATTTCATTTTGCCACGAAGAAAATAATCTTCCTAAAAATTAAAATTAAATCAAAATTAAAATTAAATTAAAATTTTATTAAATACCTCACATGTCAATGGCTGAGGATATTTTTTCAAGAAGGGAAGCGGTAAGAATAATTCCTTGATCAAAAGCAATTCTTCCCATCTAAATTTTTCGGAGGTTGGGAGAAAATTTTTCCAAAATACATACACTGAACAATGCAAACCAGAATTGTCACAAACATCTTTAAAAAATGTTTATGCCAAAAAGTCTAAATAAAATATTCAGTAATATGTCAGTTCTATTATTAAAAAATGTTTCTTCATTGTCCATTTCTCATGCAAATGTCCGAGGTAATTTACTAAGCTTTTTTGCTTAGATGTAGCACAAGGCCGCATGAATTGGGCACCCAATGAGAATCGAACTCACTCGTGTAGGTTTGCTAGTCTACCTTGCTAACCATTACACCACCCGAGGTGCCCCATGCAAATGTCCGAGGTCGGTGTGTGTATCAAATGTCTCTTTCTCTTCTTTTTATTTTTCATTTTTCATTTTTCAAATCCTGGAAATTTTGTTTTGTCAATTCTGCGTTGTTTTTTCGCTTCTTTTCAAATTTTATGTCTCATAAAAATTCTTTATAATAACCATCGTATCCATATTGTTTTTTAATCAACGTGTGTGCGTGTGTATGTTTTCCTGTAGATGTTCATTTCTCTTTCTTCTTCATTTTGTTTTTTTTAAATATATTTTTTCCAGTATTTCTATCTTGCTATGCCGTCTCTATTTTAACATTTTATTCTTTATTTTTCTTATATTAAGCTGTTTTTCTTTTCTTTCTTCCCTTGTCCGTTTCTTTGCCTTTTTCATTGTTTTTTTTTTATTTAAGATAAAGCAGTTGTTTTCTTTCTTGTGTTTCTGTTTATCTTTCTTATATTTTCGTCTTTACTCAGCCCATAACAGATTTTCCGTCTGTCTTTATGTTTAAATGTCTTTTTTCCTCTTATCATGCATTTCTTTCTTTCTTCATTAATTTTCATATATTTTCTTATCACTGTCCATTGCTTTATCCCTTTCCTTTACCTTCTCTTTCTCTCTTTTCTTCTTATCCAATGATTTATTGCCTGTTTTACTTTACTTATTAGCATGTATTCTTCCTTTTTTTCTTCAGTCATCCTTTTTTTTTTTTTGTCTTTTATACTCTTTTAAAAGTTTGTCTTCTTTCTATATCTCTAAATCATTACTTCTGTACTTTTTTTTTAATCGGCCTCGGTTTTCTCCTTCTGTTAACACAAGTTATCACAGGTTCGTGCGCTAACCTTTTTCAACTTTTCACAAGTATCTCGACAAAAATAAGCATGGTTCGTATCAAGCTGTCTTATCTTCCTCTTTCTATTTCCCCCTCTTTTTTTCCGACCCAAAAAATCGCAGCATACATTTTCCGTTCACTTCTTCGTGGGATATTACATATTCTGTTTATTTTTGTTCAAACCACATAGAACTTTCCTTTCCCCGTACACCCTAATTTTTAATTTCTCTCACCACTGTCCATTGGTCTGTCACTTTTTTTCAATAGTTAATAAGTATACATTTTTCTTTTCTTTTTCTAAAGTTCCATTCAAATTCCCGCCCGGGATTTCTCTGCATAGAACGATACACGTCAGGTGTTGGTACATTTAACTACTAACATTCACGTCAATTATCAATATTCACTCTTTCCTATATATGGGTGGGAAACCCCACGTCTTCAACTAAAGCAATAGTCTGGCCTCTTACCAACACTAAAGAATTTTGATCCCGTTCTAGGGAGATAATCAATAATACTTCAAATACAACAGTTCCTGTGAAAAATCCACAACTCATACAATACCATTGTCCTCTCCTTCTGGGAGATAATCAATAATACGTCAAATTCTATAATCTTTTCCAGACAACTCCCGGAGACCACTCAGTAAATGTGCCTTCGCACAACTTATTCTATGCGCCAAAGACGAAAGAAACTCCCCTAACTCATACAATAGCTGCACAATAACTCAAATACCCCTAATCGCATAAAATACAAAGAAAACTCTTACAATATCAAATTACTGCAGCACAACGCGTAATTACGACTTACGTTGAAAATTTCATTCATAAAAGTTTCTTTTTACGTTTAAATTCCAATCTCCATTCATTCAAAGTCTTGTTATGATCAAGTTGTCAGTTCTTTGACATTTCAGCAACCCTTTTTTCCATCTGTCAAACATGACGACTGTATTGCACCCTCTTTTTCTTTATTGTCTTTCTTTTCCCTTCCAATTCACCACTAAGTAAAATCTAGCAGTTTTCAGTTCCAATCAATTTTTTTTCGTAATTAGTTAAATTCAATAAGGGAGAAACCCACGAATATTGAAAGAGACTCAGAAGGAAAAAAATACAATATCTTTTCTGTTCCATGCAAAGATTGTAACAAGCATTATATCTGCTAAACCCAACGCAATCCAGAAAAAAGAATCTACGAACACAATCGATCAATTAAATTAAATGATGACCGAAGGACATTTGCTCTCACATGTCAGATCTCAAACACACTTTTAATTTTTCCCAAGCCACTCAAATCAAACAAAAGAAAAACCTGCAGATAATTAGAATATGCAGTCATTTCCAAAATAAACCATATTAAGTAATGTCCAGCGTTCTATCAGATTTTACCCAACTTGGTTGACATTATATTACATAAAAACATTATTTAAATAGAAAAATGATAAAATATTTTGAAAATAATTTTGCAATTTTTTAGCAACTGTCATACTATTGAGGATTTTTTTTCCTTTTCCTTTTCTTTTTTCTTTTTTTCCCTTCCACTTACACACTCCATCATAGTCAGCATCTTTGATGATACTCCTTCATCCCATCCCTTTCTTTCCCTCTTTTTTTTCATTTTAAATAATCAACTTCCCTGAAAACAAATTTCCGATGAAACCTGATACATATGACTCCATCAAGCTCCACCATAGACTCAGACAGTTATAGTCAAAACCAATAACCCTTGCCACCATCACATTAATCCACCTCTCTCTTTCATTTTTCCCTTATCTGCCTCTAGTGTCTGGGTCCTAATTTTTTGAATAAAGCATGAAATATAACTACTAAACCGTTTGGAAGTGCCTGATTTATCCACCTTTCCACTTATTCTAAGCGTATATATATATAGTCATCCAAAGACAGACTGTTTCGTTGTATCACAACTCTTCGCTGTGGCTAGACAAGCTAGATTACCGAAGCTTGGATCGAAACCCGGCTGACTCAAACACCAATCCGAGATGCTACCACGCAGCCACGAGGAAACTAGAGCAACCAAAGGAAATTTAAACGTTTATATATCACCTTTTTTTTGTTTACATATATCCGCTTAACGGCTACCGAGGGCTCAATTCATTAGAAGAACCTTGCTTTATGCAAGTGGCAACCATTACTTCCTTCGCTAGAAAGCTCAACCTTACAGGTGTAGGGGAGGATGTATATATTGTCATCCATATATATATATATATATATATATATATATATATATATATATAGGCATTATTAGTTCTCATACGCATCTTTCTTTAACCACAAAAATATGTGTCATTTGAACAGCTCCTGTAAAATATGGTCCCAAATTTTCTCCCTGAGCTCTTAGTTTCATAACTGATCATTTTCAAAAGTTTAATTGAAATGTTAGTTTTTACTTTTAAATCCAGTGAAAATTATCTGCTTAATTAAGTACTTTTGTCGAGTATGTACAGACACTTTGTATATCTTAAGTTTACCTTCAGCGTTTTTTTGTTATATTTGCTCTGTGTCTGTCTGTCTGTCATTCTCTCTCGGTATCAATCAGTCCGTTAGAGTGTCTCTCTTTTTATCTCGCAGTGTCTACACTCAGGACTAAAAACGCCTCAAATGATAAAAAGTGAAATTCACCTGCAATTTCAGGAAAAACAATAACCACAAAAGAAAAAGGGACAGCACATATGCAAGAAGATGCACACACGTATGCTTTCGAACACACACACACGCATACACTCACACACATACACGAACAAGCACGCATGCCCAGAAACAGTAAAATTTTTGCCACATACATATACAAATATATGCGTAACATTATCAAACATAATGACGAACTTCAATGAACGAACGAACACACTTCTTTATAAAAATATATCTCTCACACTTTATTCTCAAAAGGGTTGATGTGGGTTGTGTGTGAGAGATGAGCTGGAGACGGGGACAGACTACTATATTGACCCTTCGCTGGGTTGCTCAACCGTGGTTCACAGAGGGCCCAAAGCCCTCTGTCTGCCGCTGGCTCTCAATTCGGCATCTTGTCTCCAACTGACTGTTTTTCAGAAAATGCCCAAATTCTCAGCTCATGACGTCATTCATACTCCAGTCTCATTTCGTATCTGGGGTTTATTATGACAATTGTGATTGTCATATCCTCTGCGCGCGAGCGTAGACTGCTCCCAATGCCTGTGCACCTCAACTAAGAGCCGAATAGTTTAGAGCCCAACCAAATTGAACGATGAAATATAATTAACGAAAAATGATTAATATAAAATAAATCATTCCGTAATTATATAACAGGTACACACCTACATGAATACACCCCTATATATATATATATATATATATGTGTGTGTGTGTGTGTGTGTGTGCATTTTATACAATATGCTGATTATCCCCTTGTAAATTTGCTATTGTTTGATACTCTACTGTTTATTAGTAAATATATGGTCAGTACAAGATTAGCCTTTTGTAATTTTGCACATGTTTGGAGAATCTTTCCCCTCAGTTTAATTTATAAGGACCAAAAATATGAGAGATTAACGTAGAATAATTTCTTTTAGCAGGTATGAAAAGATCTTGTTCTTTTTTATGCAAAAAAGGCAGAGAAGTGCATTAATCTTGCATTAATTTTTACATATTTTTAATGAGTTTTCTTTTTTTTGTGTGTATTTATACGATAAGATGTATTCCTATGTAATTCAAATAATTTTAATTTAATAGTATAATCTTGATAATTTCAATCAATTAATCACCATCATAATCATGTCGTACCGCTAGCACGGATATCCCTGACCCTCTCTCGCCACTTCTCCCAATCGTTCATCGCTTCAGGCAGGTCTTATGGGATACATCCCGTATCCTCACATAGCTGCTGTATGTATGTTCGAGCTGGTCATCCTGCTTTTGCTTGGCCATATGCGGGAGTTCATAGGAGTACATAACTTATGAGCTCGTCCTTGCTTTTCTAGCAGTGTCCTGCATGTCTGGTTCGTCTAAATTGGATATTTCTCGTGATGGAAGGCAAGTGGCCGTATAGTTGGTGTCTTGTGGGGTGTTGCTTCCAGGAATTGTTCAATATTGCTCGCAAGATTCTTGTGTAATTGCCGTCTAGCTTCTTCTCCAGCCATTTTGTTAGCGTCCAAGTAGTGCATCCATATAGCAGTATCGATACGACCGCTGCCTGGAAGAAAGTGCGTTTCATTTTATCGGTCAGGTAATTATCAAATGATTATTAATATTTGATAATTGTTATTTTTTGCACACATATTTATCCTAAGTAACTGATAATAATCTTTATTAAACAATTCAACAATTAAACTATTTTGAATGTAAATAATTCAAGGTTATATGGCTCTAATACTCCTTGAGATACACAAAAATCATACAAGCAACTATGGGACACTAACAGGTTCCTCAACTCCGGGTCAGAGTGGGCTGGGGAAAAATTGCAAATACTACCGTGCTCTCCAGAACTGGACTCTCCCTATACAATTAAGTTTAGTGTGACACTTAGGACACTTCTTTAAGGCTGAGTCGCACTCTTCTGCTGAATATAGCGTCTGCACATTCTAAACCCTCCTCACACGTTGTGAGACCCGTTTGTATGAAGGGAGAACTAGCTTTAGTGACAATAGTTTTAGTATTATTTTGTCATATACGATTTTAAACATAAATTGTCGAAGAAAGTAGCTAAAAGGTACAGATTTGGATTGTTCTATACGAACAATAGTAATACTCCTCGTCGGTAATACGCAAGACTAAATGGTAATTCATGAATTCTTTCTAACCTACTTTGAACAGAAGGAGAAAAAGAAAACATTACTTGAATAGCGAGGGCAATTTTCCATCATTTCAGTTTCCTATTGATTTGCGTCGACCGAATGACGGATATCAGAAATTAACACCAGCGTAACAGAAAGAAAAAGACGAGGGAAAACTTAATGAACTGCGAGAGTCACGTATACGAACTGCACACAAAAATTGGAATCGAAACAGTCATAAACATGTCCGTTGTCATGATTACACGAACTAAGTATCTATAATGTTTATTGATGGCAGCCAAACATTTCTTTTGAGAGACAGACTTCATTATGCTATTAAGCGCCAGAATGTCGTCTCCGGCGCGCGTAATATAATACGGCAGCTTGTAAATTCTGTTTTCTTGAAGCGTTGCCAAATGAGCAAGAATGAGACATTGCTAACGAGTTGGACTGCTTATTAATCCCTTTGGAGAAATATACTAACACAATCTCAACTAATTTCTTCTCCTGCTGTCTTTGGCTCTTGGTCTATATGAATTATAATGTTATCGGTAGACATGATCTTGTAGCGAATGATCGAGAAGGTATGCCTAACGAGCTCAATTTTCATTTTCGTGAGATCATATTTGTGAGAAATATAACGCAGCGGCGATCCGAACGTCTTTTATTGACCTTCTCAGACCTAAAATATTCACTTATCTTAAAGACTTAAAAGAATAGTTTTAATAGAGATGATACGAAATGATTCGACGAAAATCGAACAAGAAACGTAGCTTATCCATTCGATTTGTGTGTGTGTGTGTGTGTGTGTGTGTCTAAATGAACACGAATGCCAGTATCTTAAAATCAGTGGTAATCTGGGAAGAGTTATTTTACTCCCTTTCTTTTTCTCTTACGGCAGCAATTACGTAATAGCACTTAAGAATAAATGGTACATACAAAACAAGTATTGTCAAACTAATTTAGTGGCTTTTGAAGGAGAATTAGGCTTCAGTGTTTTTTTAGCTTCCTAAATAAATTTTGGATCATCAACAGTGGCCCAAGCGGATATAAAACCAACAATATGTTACAAGCCTCTAATATTAATCTAATATTACGGTGCTCTTGAGGAAAATCAAAAATATTTCCTAGGGATGGTTAAAATTATCTGTATTGTTTATCAAGAAACGGATATATTATCCTAATAAAAGTTAATTCTAGAAATAATAACGGAGCTTTTGACCACAAGGATGATTTATTCACTTAGAAGCGTGCTAATATATATACATATATATTGTCATCCACAGACTGACCTGTTTCGTTCTATCAGTACTCTTCAGTGGGCTAGACTTGCTAGATATCCGACGCTGGGATCGAAACCCAGTTGACTCAAACGCCAATCCAACATTCTACCACTCAGCCACGAGGAAACTAGCGCAAGCGAAGGAAATTTAAACGCATATGTATCACATTTGTTTTTGTTTCCATATATCCGATTAACGGCTACCGAGAGGTCGATTCCTATGAAGAGCCTTGCATAACACTCGTGGTAACCATTTACTTCCCTCGCTAGAGAGCTTAACCCTACAGGGATAGGGAAGCATATATATTGTTATCCACTGATAGACCTGTTTCGTTCTATCAGAACTCTTCTGTGTGGCTAGACAGGCTAGATTCCCGAAGGTTGGATCGAAACCCGTTTGACTCAAATGCCAATCCAAGATTCTACCACTATATATATATATATCATCATTATCATCATCATCATCATCATCATCATCATCATCATCGTGTTGCGCAATCAGCACGGATATTCCTGACCCTCTCTCGTCACACCTGCCTATCATCCACTGCTTTCGGCAGTTACTCAGGGCTACATTCCGTATCGGCACAGGGCTGCTGTATGTTGGTTCGAGCTGGACTTCCTGCCTTTGCTCGTCTATCTGAAGGGGTCCACAGAAGTACATAATTCACGAGCTCGTCCTGACTTCTCCAGCAGTGTTCCGCGTGTCTGGTTGTCTAATTTTCATAGTTTTCGTGATGGGCCGTAGGTGGTCGTATAGCTGCTGATTTGGTGGGTGCTGTCTCCTGGACATATTCAATATTGCTCACAGAATTATTGTGTAATTGACGTCAAGCTTCTTCTCCATCCGTTTAGTCAGTGTCCATGTGGTGCTTCCATATAGCAGTATCGACACGATCGCCGCTTTGAAAAAACTTCGCTTCAGTTTATCGGCCAGGTGTCACTTCCATATGACCGAAAGTCTATCGATAGCTGTCTATGCCTTTGCAAGTCGAGTGTTGATATCTGTGTCGGTTGATGAGACTCTGCTCAACTAGGTTGGCGAACTTGTCAACTAGTTTCAGTGTACTATCGTTTATATATATATGCTTGTGTGCAGCTGTAGAAGGCCACAGATTGTCATAATATTTTGAGTGAGCAACTTCAAGTAGTTTCTAATTAGATATTTTTCGAACTGGATTTTATATTGGAAGGCTAATTAATTTTCATTCTAATGTGTAAAAATTCCCGATGGGCATGTTTATATATTTGAATATATTTATTATTATTAATTACTGCAGAAAAAAAAAGTTATTTATTTATTAAGTTGGAAAAGTTGATTTTGATGATTAATAATTATACTGGATGTTCAGCTGGTTTGTATCAATGGAGCAACGAACGCAAAATAAATCAATCAAAGCTAAAAATTGAAGACGCATAAAGTAAATATGATTTAAATGTTAATGTGTGGCATACATGTAAGATAAAATAGAAATTCATTGAAAAGTTGATTCATGCAATTTCACTAAACAGTAATAAATAATGGCCTACTTTGCTATGTAATTCGCTCTTATATCAAAATGAAATGCGCTCGACCAGCCAAGGCTACAGAATAAGTCGAGTGCGTCTCAGCTGAGAGGTAAGATCTTCACAAATAATGGAATGTTTTGGCCATGGATCATCATCATCATCATGTCGTGCCGCTAGCACGAATATAACTGACACTCTCTCGCCACTTCTCCCTATCGTTCATTTCCTCTGGCAGGTCTTCAGGGCTACATTCCGCATCCTCACATAGCTGCTGTATGTATGTATGTTCGAGCTGGTCGTCCTGCTTTTGCTCGGCCATATCTGGGGGTCCATAGGTGTACATCACTTGTCAGCTTGTCCCTGCTTCTCCAGCAGTATCCTGCATGTCTGGTTCGTCTAACTTGGATAGTTTTCGTGATGGGAGGCAGGTGGCCGTATAGTTGGTGCCCTGTGGGGTGTTGCCGCCAGGACTTGTACAATATTGCTCGCAAGATTCTTGTGTAATTGCCGTCTAGCTTCTTCTCCAGCCGTTTTGTTAGCGTCCATGTAGTGCATCCATACAGCATTATAGATACAACCGCTGCCTGGAAGAAAGTGTGTTTCATTTTATCGGTCAGGTCTGATTTCCATCTGATTGAGCGGTCTGTAATAGTTAAGGAAAGAATACTGGTGGCTAAGATGTTTGTGAAACAGCAGCCAATATGGTCACGTAAACTAAAACATTTCACTTCAGTCTTATATTGTTCTAAACAGTCATTCTGAGAGGCCCGATCCAGTCAATCTGCATGTCGTGTCAAGCCCTTGTATCTTGTGATTATTCGGATCGTATTCTTCAAATTGCTCTTGTGGCAAAAAAGCACCCTAACGTTTTTATCTTAAAGGTGTTAAATGGTTGTGGCTATGAGCCAATTGCGCAAAGAAACATAGGGACTTTTACCCTTGTTAAAACTTATGACACAAGTGATTAGATAATGGAAGCATAAAGTTAGCAGGGGCTTGTGTACGTATTACTGATATGAGTATCCTGGTTGTGTTTCATAGTGACTCTTCACTTAGCTTTCAATCGGAGATTCTCGGCACAATATGCACCTGGGAAGTGTGGGTGTTAGGAAATAATATATGCAGATGCTCATGTGAGATAGGGGAGTGGAGTGTGAGTCTTGGAGCCTCAGCTTGCGGCAACAGGAGCTGGAGTAGCGTCCCACAGAGTGGCCCTCAGCGAGCTTCTGATTGATTACCCCCGGCCGATAAGCAGAAGAAGTGCTAATCGGGGCATTGAAGATAATACAGCGTGGTGCATTTACGGGTTAATGTAGCAGTCTCCATTCGTCTCAGCCCGTCCGTTCGTGTGTGTGTGTGTGTGTGTCTCTCTCTCTCTCTCTCTCTCTCTCTCTCTCTCTCTCTCTCTCTCACCACCACAGAAGCTTTGACTCTAAGAAAGAATAAAAAGAGTTATATTTTTATAAAGAAATGTTGTGGTTCTTCCCTTCATTATGGCTATACAACAGTTGATGCATCCTTGTCTCGACAAAGGCGAATAACTACTTGCTTGGTAAAATCATAGCTAAAGTTGGAAACCGAGGAGGATGGTATTGCAGAGTACCAGCGAAAACAAATATATATTGCATTTTTTAAATAATGCTAACAAAAACCCTAATCCAATCAGCAAAGGAAACAAAAGTACTACGGATACTAATTGTAACTGAATCACTGGAGGAAATTCCTTTGATGAAAAAGTTCGTTTAATTGAAAGAGCGAACTCCAGTAGGGGAACACGTGAACAGTGAAAAAACTGAAGTTTTGTTGCGAACAACCAAAATCACCAAAAATCCAATCACTTTTCACAATTCAAAAGTTAAATCTTATCTGAATTAAAAGCATAATTCCTCAAAGGAAATTATCTGAAACGTGGAGTTATCTTTAGCTACACCAGAAGAAATAGAAATAGGCTGAGAAAAGGAAATATTATCTGATAAACTACAAAAAGGATTACTTTTATGGTGAAAACATACAAACTCACTCCAATAATTTGGCATTTAACAAAACCTTTATTCTTAAGGAAATAAAAATCAAATACAGCCTTGAAAAAGTAGAACAGTATATCTCTGCATCTATTACATACTTTAAATGTCAAAAATGCCGATACTACAAGGAGAGCTGCAAAAGACTCTGGCATGTTGAAAGTGTAGCTAGAAGATCCCAGACTAGATGGAAGAACGAAACCAAATGCTCAAACTCCTAAAAGAACCACTCGGAACTTTCAAGAATTTGCAACATATATATATATATATATATATATATATATAGAGAGAGAGAGAGAGAGAGAGAGACAGAGAGAGAGAGGGAGAGAGAAAGACAGAAATCATAGATGTAGAATATAGAATGACTCTAGGTATCTAGAAGAAAGAAAGTCATGGAACTGTAAATGAAAGATAATAACTAAGCCAATATATCTCATAAAAAAGATTTTAATCTGCAGAAGCAGCACCGACAGTAACTGCAATCAACTAGATTAATACAGACTCCTCATCAAAACCCTATTGTCTTTAGGAAGAAGCCATTTGGGAAATTTCCAAGAAAAGTTTATGAAACTACACTCATCTGAAAGATGTCAAGCTTAAACGGAAAAAAATCGAATTAAAGATAAAGAACCCTCAATAAACGTTTGTACTAATACCCAAAAATATCAACTGAAATCGGTTATTCTCTGACTGAGGCAAGTACCGAAAATAGAAGGTAACTAAAGACAAAGAGCCGACCAACATTTCTCAAAGTAGATTAATCAGAAAAAAATATCACAAATTAAAGACAGAACTAAAACAAACAAAGAAAAATAAAATTCTGACTACTTCAGCTAAATATGAACCTGCTAACCAATTTAAAATAAATCATATTCAATCAACCACAAAACAAAAAGCAAAAACAAAAACAAAAAAAAAAAACACTGAATATATAAAACTATTGATCTCGATCCAGAGTTTCCCCTAAATATCAAGTATAGTAAAGTAAAGTTGGCGACCTTAGTCGAAGGCGACCCGAAGGCTCCCTTTTCAATAGCTACTACACCAATGTGTAGGGGAAGGAGCTACTCCTTTCTTTGGATTTCTCCACTTTACCCTTGATACATACCTTATAATGTGTGTTAAGCAAAGAGGTATCAAGTACCATTTTTTATGTCTTTGGTATGACTTGACCTGGGGTTGAACCCCGGTCTCCCAGACAATTGGTGAACACTCTACCCACTAGACCAATGAGGATCATACAAACAAAAACTAATCCCCATTTATAAACAAACAAACGACGCCTTCCCCTAGGATCAAAAGAACATTTAATTATGCCTTCGAGTGCAGAAAGTACGGATACTGAACCTGAAAATAAAATAAAAAACTTCGGCGAAGCAGCAGTATAAAACTCTTAAATACTTCTACGTCAACTATGAAAATATTTCACTCGCATCCAAATTAACCCGAAGAAACCCCTCCTCAAATGAGGAATTAAAAAAGAAACTTGGTTTCACTATGTCAAATTTGATTCAAAGATTCACGGCAAACAATAGCAACACAGGTTCTCCACCTGCGAAAAAGTTCTAATTGGCAAAATCTGTTTGTGCTTGTTATATTTTATTCTGAAGGTGTAATCATTATAGATTATCTGTAAAATGGAAAAAAAATCTATTAATGAACAATACTATGCAACAGAATAAACACAAATAAAGGAAGCAAGCAAGTCGAAAATTCCAGGTGTGCTCTTGCTCTAGGATATGAGGCCTATTAACACTCCAAAGATTGCAGTAGCTGATTTTTACCCCATCCGGCTTCTCACCAGACTTATATCCTTCTGTCTTGTTTATGTTTCCTAAACTAAAACCCGACCAGAGTGGTCGGCATTTTTGAAACAATGATGAGATTTAGTGGGCTATGGAGGAGTTTTAGGAGGACTTAAATGCAACATTCTTTCGTGATGTAATGGAATTGCATGAGCACTGTTGGACTGAGTGAATTTATGTCAAGGGAAAACATTTTGAAAAAATAATGAAAAATTATCTCCTTTCTCCGACAGCTCGTGGGTAAAGCTTAGAAGTAATTGGACGAGCCAAGTAAGTATACCAACGTGCAAAATCGGTTGAACAATGAGCACTAAATATGAACTTTTATTTGAAATAGGCAATAATGGTTTACTTGGACAGTGGGAGAATATGCTGTCAAGACCAAGAACCAATATTAGCATTCGTATACCTGTGATATAATAACACTGCATAAACAGAAGGAAAGGCATTTTAAGCTCATTAACACATAAAGAAAGAACACATACATAAAATTTGTATTGAAGCAGTTACTCGTACATGTCTCAACAAATAGAAAATGTTAATATTGATCTATATACAAAGCGGATGGGGAAAGGGAATACAAAAGTCTTATTGCTGATAAAGAGTTCGGTGAAGAGACAACGTTGACACTACTCTAACAGCAGAACCAAAAGTCAAGGATAGTTTTCTTGGATTGTCATGTGACAGTCTCGAGGCCATTTAGTGAACACGCCAATTTCCAAAAGAAACGAGAATTTATATTCTCCCTACGACTGTATAATCGATTAATTTGGTCATGTTAATTATGAGAGATGTTTCAAGGAAATCAGTGCTCTGCAAATTACTTCGTGACACTATACTGTCTTAGGTGAAGAATACTCTGGTTCATACACATTTGAAATATTTTATATTCCATATTAAATCTATTTGCTATTCATTAATAAAATCATTTCTAGCTAAATTTTGGAATTCTATTTTTGGAAAGCATTATTCTATCATATTAACTAATAAACTTTTAAATTATAATAACATCACAATATTCCGATAGATATTATCATTAACCATGCACAAACATTATTTAATTTTAAGCTGTTATCTTTACTTAACCCGGTATCAATGTATGTTACAAAAAGTACATCGCAATGCCTTTTGCCAAGATAGAAAATCATAAAACATTTCGCAGATGTTCCAAATATATGCAGGCGTATATATATATATATATATATATATATATATATATATATATATATATATATATATATAGAATATCTTACTTCTTTTTCTTAATTTTCTTATGTAAAATGTAAACTCTATCTTGACATTTACCTTCCTTTGATAAATTAGATGTTTCAGACGCTACATACATGTATGCATAACTTGTCGACTATATTTTACAAATCTCTATACGATACCCGTAAAAAAATACTGGTAAATTTACATTTGTATTGATTTTTACTCATTATAGGATTGTAAACAAATAAGAACAGTGCGTGAATAGATACGTTATCATTAAAGCCACCAGTATAATTTAAGATTGTTTGACAGAATTCAACATCATTTCCAGTGGCCAACCTGTAACACATATACTTGATCTAACAACTACCGAAGAATGTCGCTAAATAGAAACAGAAGTCGGAAAGGGTCGATCTGTGAATTCATATATATATATATATATATATATATATATATATATATATATATATATATAGTTTCGTCATTCAGTCTCTTTTTCTCCTTCAGTGATTTTGCTGAGAGGAGATGACAAGTCGCGTAAACGGGGAGCCAGAAACGAATCAAAGATATGAAAAGTTTCCTGTTTTAAGAAGAATGCAAATGTGATCTCGAATTCTGAGACAGTTATTCATTTGTTCCTAATTCCACAGCCTCAAAGATCGAGAAAAGTTAAATAAAAAAGAATTAGGTTCACACTTTGATTTGAGCATTGCTGTGTTTTCGGAATTTTTCTTTGTCGTCAAACGATTAGACATCACCGAAAATACCAGGCTTTAGTGACTACACATCGTGATGATATAATTTTAAGTTTGCAACTATTTATACTGAGTAAAACTCAATTTTACTTTATTTGAAAGTCACGATGATAATAGGATTTAATTCTGAAAAAATGATAAAATTTTCCATATATGATCCTCCGGTCAAAGGATATTTCTGAATAACTGTCGAATCGTTCTCTGGGAATATATATATATATATATATATATATATATATATATATATATATATATATATATAATCATCTTGTCGTGCCGCTAGCACATATATCCCTGACCCTCTCTCGCCACTTCTCCCTAACGGTCATCGCTTCTGGCAGGTCTTCAGGGCTACATCCCGTGTCTTCACATAGCTGCTGAATGTATGTTCGAGCTGGTCATCCTGCTTTTTCCCGGCCATATGTCGGGGTCCATAGGAGTACATAACTTATGAGTTCGTCCCTGCTTTTTCAGCAGTATCCTGCATGTCTGGTTTGTCTAACTTGGATAGTTTTCGTGATGGGAGGCAGGTGGCCGTATAGTTGATGCATTGTTGGGTGTTGCCACCAGGACTTGTTCAATATTGCTTGCAGCATTCTTGTGAAATATATATATATATATATATATATATATATATATATATAAAGAGCGATAGGCAAAGAGAGAGAAACAAAGACAGAGACAGAGAGAGAGACACTCAGGATATAATCGGGACTGTATAAGAAAACGGACATAGCGATCCGAGTTCATATCCTCGACCAAGCTATTTGCAATTTTCCATAGCAGTAGTACCCTGGGAAAAACGAAATTAATTTACAACTCATGCATTTATTCGGAAAATACAAGTAATTGTTTTAAGAAATGATTATGCTATCAGAAATAGGATATCAATAAGATTAAAGCAATGAAAAATAATTTTGAACTTATTAATAAAATTGATTAATTACGTTTTTGATTATTGGCATTTAAAGAAAATAAAAGATTCGTCTAATTACATCTCATTTTTTATATAAAAAAAAACGAATATTTATATCAGTAGTCACCTTTTTTCTATAATCTTTTTCTTCAAATCACGCTTTCTTTACTAATAAAAAAATCAAAGCGGGCATTTTTTTATTTATTTTATTTCTGTATGATTTTTTTATACATATCATCCTTTCCGAAATGCAACATTGACGTATTAAGTTGTTTTTGTCTTATTTGATTTCAAAACACTGAAAGAAAAGTATTATAATTGGAGTGATGTATGTAAGATCAGAACGCTTTCCATGCCAAATAGTACCCATAATACGGCTCCCGGCAGCTCAATTGATTCAGAAACAATTTCACTTATTTCGTCAAGCAAATCCAACGTTACCTTAATAGTTCACAGTAAAATGTCATGTCTTCCTGATAATTCAATTATAAATAGACACAGAGATTGATGACAATATATATATATATATATATATATATACTGTATTTCTTATAGGGGGTGTTCCCTTCATGCAGGTTACCATGACTAAGAATCGGAATGTTTGAACGACTGCATTTGTCTTCAAACTCCATCGATTCTAAGATTAGAATAAATCCTGTTCCTAATCGCTTTTCAGCGGGCAGTCAGGCTTATTCAATCGCACACACCCGAAAATCAAATTACTTATTTAAAACAAATGCAGAATGAAACATCGTAGATATTCCTCGTCTGCTCCAACGGATAACGTAATTACAAGTCTATGATGAAGCAGCTGAATGAAAGCCGAAACCTTGATCGGGACCTGTGTTCACCCGAAAATGAAACCCATAAAAATCGATCAACGCAAATGCAAATAGGCTATTTTTACTGTATGTACAACTATTCCTATCGGCGAAATGATTTTATCATGATATATTTATTTCTGAGTAGTTATTGTGCATCAGTAAATTTTATGGACAAAAGGACTTTCATATCGGTGATAGTTAATATGCATCGAGAGACACACAAACCGTAGTAGGGTCAAAGGTCATACGAAGAATGATGTCGCAAGCTAGAAAATAATAAATGCTATGGATTGTTCACTTTGTACCAATGTCATCACATGAATATTTATGCATGTGCTACTTATACATATGGATATGCGCAGGTGCGTAATTATGAATTTCTTTTCGGATTGATTCATATCTGTGTGTATCTTTATGTATATGCATTTGGAAACATATATAATTTGCGATATAAATTATACCAATGAACATACATGAATATATCAAATATTCCTGATAAGAAATGAACACTCACTCATATATTTTATATCCGCCCTGGTGTCTGCAGCTATAGAATGTGCCGACTGTACTTCTACTGAGGTGTAGGATCACACCTACAATTAACACACACACACACCCACCCACACACACATATATATATATATATATATATATATATATATATATATATATATATATATATATATATATATATATATTGTGTGGGTGTGTGTGGGGCCGTGATGGGTCAATCGACATCTGAATTACATAAAAAATGTTATCTAAAATACATAGAAAATATTACATTCTCAGATATATTTACCTAAATTATTTAAGAAATATGCTGAGATACCACAGATCGAATTTATTTTTAAAAAATCGCTAATGACTTCGCCTATGACCTCCAGAGGACTTCGGAATCTCTTGTGAGTCTTTTTTCTCTTTGTTTAAATTGAAAACTGCTGCTTTCGGTTCATCCTTGCTGTTTCATGGATGTTTTGTCAATAGTTAAACTGCACACTAAAAATAATAATCAAGGGATTGTAATCAGGGTAATTAGGTGGTAATATATTTGAGGAGAGGTGGTTGCAGAAATTACTTACAGCACCCAATGAATTCTCTTCGTTGCGTGTGTTGACACAGAATCTTGTTACCAGTCTCAGAGTCTTCCACCCAATCTATCCAGTGAACACTGCATCTTTCAAGCATTTGATGCAAGCCACCGCTTAATGAAATTATTCAAACGGATGAATCTATACATAGTCACCGTCACTACTGACAACTACAAACACCATGATGTGAACTATCAGCTTAGTTTTTTTATCAATATGAAATTGAATCTATCCTCACCTTTACACACCAACACTTTGAAATGTTTGTATTCGAGCTTCTGCCGTGAATTCCAACACAACGGCATGCCGTGTCAAAATTTCGGCGGGAGAAAATTGAGTCATTGTACAACTTGTTTCTCGGACTCTACCCAACTGACCCTAGCTTGCTGTATAAGTGACAAAACCTGAAACAAATGAAGCACACATGTGGAATTAGATATTTAATATGGGGAAATTATGCATCATATTCTGTTTTTTCGTATATATATATATATATATATATATATATATATATTGTCATCAACATACAGGCTCTTCTGTTGTATCACAACTCTTCAGTGTGGTTTGACACGCAGGCTCTTCTGTTGTATCACAACTCTTCAGTGTGGTTTGACACGCAAGATGTTCGAAGCTAGGATCGAAAACCGGCTGACTTTGCATATATATATATATATATATATATAGTAATGAATAAATTTACTTTGGATAATCACCTCATTTACAACTTAAGATACCCTTGATAATCCCTACTTCAACACAACGCCAGTGTTAAATACTAAGTACAAATCCAAAGATCTGCAAATGCTGTGACGTATAAGGGTCAATATAGCACCAAACTTACTCGTTCCGCGTGGATCAATCCCAGAGAGCAAAGAGAAGGAAAAAGAAGAATAAAAAATCAGTGGGAGGATAGAAACTATTTAGACAACTAAAATACTGAAAAGAATCCTGAATTCTAGAAGAGACATGCTGACTCAGACTCTATAGAAAGATTCCAAGCTAATGGTATTGTTGACAACTTATAAGGAAATAAGTGTTCGTTGCCGTAGTCAAAGCAAAATATTACATGTAATGTATAAATCAGTATTATTATTTGAAACCGAATCTGCTTAGAATAAACAATATAATGCTCTCTGTGAGTGTTTCTGTCAGTTGGTCTGTTCCCCCAATCTCTCTCTCTCTCTCTTTCTGTCTGTCTCTCTGTCTCTCTCTCTCTCTCTCTCTGCGTATATATATATATATATATATATATATATAAAGGGTGTGAATTTACTCTCATAGCTCATAGACTAAGTTGATTGGACCTGCATAATACACCGACTGCATCTCTGCAGACCAGTAAGCCTCCCCAAATAAGTGTTCTAAATATGACGTTAAAGAATCTGATGGTGAGGCTCCAGTATGCTGAATCTTTGGGAAATGCGGAGTACCCCTTCACTGATAACGCTCCCAGGTGCACTTAGGTCCGGAATTGTATGGGGTAAATAGAAACGTTTTCTATATAAAGTCAATGCAAACAAATGACTCATGCTAAATTGAATTTTTTGAAATAGAATAGTTTGATTATTTATCTGGGTGTAAAAAACGACTGAAGTTTAATTGAATTATTCGTGGTACATAGCAATGCAAGGAACCATCTAACCTTGCGCAGTTATGCTAAATTGTTTTTAATGGAATTGTTTCATCATTTCACAGTATGTATCATGTAAATAGGTTTAGAAATTAAATATTTAATATATTTGTAAAAACAGGATTTGACATTAAATAACCAATAATAGCTGATATGACATAAAACCAAACATAATCAATGTCATACATTAATACTCACATACGCACGGACACTTAGACACACACACACACACACACATACACACACACACACACACACACACACACACACATATATATATATATATATATATATGTGTGTGTGTGTGTGTGTGTGTGTCAGTTTATGTGTGTGTGTGACCAGGAATATATAGTCATATATGAAAGTGTGTGCCTATTATTTGAAAAATTTTTCAAAACTACTCCATTTTTTATCCATAGAAAATTAAAACGTAAATTCAAAAGATTTCAGTAATTTTCAGTAAAAAAAAATTGAATTTTATTTTTTGAACATTCCTCTGTGGCTGAAATAAAATGACAGCCGTCGATCATCTTTGCAATTGCATAAAATTGCTGCTGTTGAAAATCTAACGCCTATTTCCTCTTTTTTCGATTTTTTAAAACGATATTTGTCTGAAATTGAAAACTTTTCTGTCAACTCCCAATGAATCAGCTGTTTTGGATTTATTTAGCTGAAAAAATAAAATAAATTTATTTTCTTTGCTTCCTTTCGAATACATCCACTTTTTTTAAGATTATAAACGGTGTTATATTTTTTGGAAAAACCGAAAAATAAAATTGATATCAATGTTATGTTATTAGAAATCTACATTGTAAAAATTTGATGTGATCAATTGTAACATATTCAACTTTGTGATTAACGATGAAAACGCTGACGATTTAAAAAAATGCAATTTTGATTAATAAAAAATAATTTCCATTACTGAATGGTAATAAATTTGATGAATAATAGTATTGAAATTCCCTGTCAGGAAATATATCGATATTAATTTGAAGTATTTCGCTAACATATGGAAATGAAAAGTAATTGTATTGTTCGAATGACAATTGATTTTAAAAAATTGATCAAATATGTTCAGTTTTCGTCTAATATATATATATATATATATATATATATATATATATATATATATATATATATATATATAACTGCTCATTGGCCTAGTGTGAAGAGTGTTCAGCAATGGTCCATGAGACCTGGGTACAATCCCATGTCGAGTCATACCAAAGACTTAAAAAATGTTACCTGATACCTCCTTCCTTAACACTCAGCATTATAAGGTGCGTATCAAGGGTAAAGTCAAGCAATCCGTCAGGAAATATATCGATATTAATTTGAAGTATTTCGCTAACATATGGAAATGAAAAGTAATTGTATTGTTCGAATGACAATTGATTTTAAAAAAATTGATCAAATATGTTCAGTTTTCGTCTAATATATATATATACATATATATATAACTGCTCATTGGCCTAGTGTGAAGAGTGTTCACCAATGGTCCATGAGACCTGGGTACAATCCCATGTCGAGTCATACCAAAGACTTAAAAAATGTTACTTGATACCTCCTTCCTTAACACTCAGCATTATAAGGTGCGTATCAAGGGTAAAGTCGAGCAAGACAGTGAAAGGGGTAGCGGTGTAGTAACTATTGAAAAAGAAGCTTTCTTGTCGCCCTCGACTACGGTCGCCAACTTTACCTCTGTATATAGTGTCCATAATATCCTACATCAAATTTTAAAAATGTATCACCAATAACGGCTATGAATTTAAAGTGAGAGAATTAAAAGTAGATTAATAAAATTGGAAATTAATAGAATATTCAGCCTGTTTTTTCCCTAAAACCTCTAATAATTGCACAACGTTTTATTTAAAATTACATTACAAGTATATATATATATATATATATATATATATATATATATATATATATCGCGGGCTATCGTGGTGCTATGTATCTCTTCACAAGAAGTAAACTTAGTGAACTGACTTCCTATTCTGGACGAGGATGTTTTCATTTTTACCTGTTTTGGAAAGTTTTGAATTTAACTATTCTTTCTTTAGCTATGGACACATTGTCTGGGCTTTTCATCCTTGGTGTGGCAAGTAGTACAGGAGAAACAAAAACTGAAAACTATGAGCAGCAGTAGCTGAAGGCATTTATTACGTTGCACTGGATTCCACATTTAAAAAAAATTTTTTTAGAATTTTGTTTCTAATGTGTAGCGCTTCAAGACCTGTAATTTTTGTTTGTTATTTTGTTGCACTAATATTTTGGTGTTTTCTGTAGGAATTTACTGAAATACAATTGATGGGTGATTTTCACTAAGACTACTAATAACAACAACTGTACTCTCAACGTTAAAAGCGAATGTCCCTTCCGATATTAAAACAAAGCAATAAATATGATCTGATTTTCCTCCAAAATTGATCTCCCAAACATTTTAACATAAAAATCATAAAACATTAAACAAACTCTCATTAATAAGTGTTTCCTAACTTTATTGTTGATGAATAAATTAAACAACACAATTGAAAATGTTTGCCAACAAAATAAACACTGCAACACTCCACCTAATAAATACCCGTTTATTACTTTTTTCCACAACCAAATGTAATACAATTATAAATTAGATCAAAATATTCGACAAAGTTTGATTCAAAGAAACATACTTCCCACTGATTCAACTAAAATTTAAAAAAAAAGTATCATATACTCTAATAATTTTAAAACTTGCAACTTAGTCGTTAACAATTATTCCTCTCCTCAAATTGGCTTTTGCAAAAACTGGCTATATATATCTGTTAAAATGTCCTTTAGGAGATTATATCTCTGAAAACAACAATATATATATATATATATATATATATATATATATATATATATATATATATATATATATATATACTGGTTTTACTTCAATTACCCTGTCGAGTAGACTCATTATAAATCTATCTGACACCTGTTCAATAGCTCAAAATCCAAACAAAAATGACAGATTCGCAAAAAAAAACATTTCAGAATCAATAAAAATAATTTTTAATCTACTGCTAATGTACTCAAACGTCTTTAGCTGCTGCGGCTATTCATAGAATCAAATTCTTAAATAACAGCTACAACAATACACCAGTATAAACATTAAACGGTCAATTCTTAAAAAAGTAGTAATGTCAAGGCAAAGGTAAAATTGTCTTTGCAATATACTCACCTAGGGCCTAGGTACTTGGGAACCAATTAATTATGATAGGTGTAATAAACAATTCCGGTTAGACATCGTAACATCGATACGACAAATTGAAAGGATAAATACAAAAATATACAGACAAAAAAGAAAAATATAGTTTAATCAAATATATATATATATATATATATATATATATATATATATATATATATATATATATATATTTGTGTGTGTGTGTGTGTGTGTGTGTGTGTGTGTGTGTGTGTGCATATACTTTACAATAAAAAAGTCCACAAGGGGATTTTTTTTTATGTTATTTATCTGTTCAAAATATATTTCTCGTGTTTTACATCGTAAATAGTTCAATATTTTTTTTATTTTTCTTATTCTCCTTAATTACTCTTCTATCCACAAATTATCCATGACAGCTGATGCGCCATTAAGTTAGACTGACCAACAGTCTTTCTCCTTGCATGATTGAGTGTTTATGTTTTTGGGTGTGTGTGTGTGTGTGTGTGTGTGAGTGAAAGAACAGTATATATAAAGGAAGAATTTATACATGAATAACATATCAATTTTAATGACTGAAATTTTTTCCAACAATTCTCCGATGGTGTATCATTTCAAAAATAATAATGAAATGAAAAATAACAACAACAAAAAAAAAAAAATGAAAAATAAGAAAATATATAGTTTTCTCTTTTCATTAGCAACGCTTTGATTTAAAATGTATGTAACGTTACTCGTATTCGAGAATTTCTATTTCTATTCTATTTATTTATTTGAGTTTTTATTTTGCAAAAATTGCTGTTAACTTTTAAAAACACATCTTGAAATATTTACTTTTTTCTCTCTCTGGATAAAAAAGATTATAGATACATAAATATATCTTTCATTTCGGCAAGAATCTAATTTAATGTCATCATCATCATCATATCGTGCTGGCAGCACGGATATCCCCGACCCTCTCTCGCCACTCCTCCCTATCGTTCTTAGCCCTAGGTAGGTCTTCAGGACAGCAGCCTGTATCCTCACATAGCTGCTGAATGTACGTTCGTGCTGGTCGTCCTGCTCATGCGCGGCCATGTGTGGGGATCCATAAGAGTACATCTCTTATGAGTTCATCTCTGCTTCTCCAGCAATGTCCTGCATGTCTGGTTCGCCTAACTTGAATAGTTTTCGTGATAGGGGGCAGGTGGCCGTACAGTTGGTGTCTTGTGCGGTGTTGCTGCCAGGACTTGTTCAGGATTGCACGCAGCATTCTTGTGTAATTGCCATCTAGTTTCTTCTCCAGCCGTTTTGTTAGCGTCCATGTAGTGCATCCATATAGCAGTATCGATGTGACCGCTGCCTGGAAGAAACTGCGTTTCATTTTATCGGTTAGGTCTGATTTCCATATAGTCGATAGCCTATTGATAGCTGTCCATGCTTTCGTTAACCTCGTTTCGATGTCCTTTTCGGTTGATTCGACGCTGCTTCCTAGGTACGTGAATTTGTCTACTAGTTTAAGAGGGGTTCCTTCTAGAGTGGAGATGTCCCCCGTTTGGTTATAGCACATATATTCCGTTTTATGTGCATTAACATGGAGGCCTATGCTTGCTGCTGCTCGTTCCAAGCTATGCAGTAGTGTTTCGGCTTGGTCAGGTGTATTTGCCAGTATCGCTATGTCATCGGCGTAGTCGGCGTCGGTAATTGTTGTTGCGGGGTATCTTCTGCTTCTTTTCTTCGTCAGTTCGAAGCCATTTTCTTTGATTTTGTCAATCGATGTTCTAAGTACGTAGTCTAGACAAATGATAAAGAGATACGGAGCCAGCGTGTCTCCTTGTAGTACTCCTGCTACAATGTCAAAGTATTCTGTGTCTCCATCTGGTGATCGTACTTTTACTTTAGTGTTTCTATAGAGAATCGTTATTGCCGCTACGGTTTCTTTAATTTAATGTGGTCTCATTATATGTGGGAGGGATGCGTTTCCAATAAAGTGTGATTTTACTATTTACTTATTTCCGTGGACTTTTACCCAGAGTTATTTTGAAGAGACATCGACTTATTGTCAGGTTTATTATTTTGTATTGGTGTTTGTGATTATCAAATTTCTACGGACACAGACACAGACATGCATATATATATATATATATATATATATATATGTGTGTGATTGTGTGTAGAGGTATGCATTTACGCAATCCTTTTTCTTTGGTCAGAATGCGACATAAAGTGAATTTGTAAACAATAAACAGCGGTTCTGTGGCCCAGCGGTTAGAGTGTTCGCCAATGGCCCGGGAGACCTGGGTTCAATCCCAGGTCGAGTCATACCAAAGACCTTAAAAATGGAACTTGATACCACCTTGCTTAACACTCAGCATTATAAGGTACGGTTCAAGGGTAAAGTGGAGCAATCCAGGGAATGGAGTAGCGCCCTCCCCTACACCTTGGTGTAGTAGCTATCGAAAAGGGAGCCTTCGGGTCACCCTCGACTATGGTCGCTAACTTTACTTACTTACTTGTATACCAAATTTTCCTTATAAACTAACTGCTTTACATCGGATCAAGAATTCAAACTTCTCTTCTATTCTGCCTCTATCTCTATCTCCCTTCACACACACACACACACACACACACACACACACACATATATATATATATATATATATACATATGAAATTAATGGCATTTAATCTTAAGAAATCCAATTAAATGTACATTTATAATTGAATAACCATTTTGTTCGATATTTAATAATGATAAGCAGAATATCATAATGTCTCAAGTTTACCTGTGGCTATATCTGTTATGTGATATGTGATATCTGTGGATTCATTATCCCCTTCAGTTATTTCTCTTTAGCTATTAATACACTGTCCCAAGCAGTTTATTTTCGATTCTGCAAGACATAGTGAAAAGGGTTTTCATACGTATTATGGATTTTCTTCATACTTGTTCTTCTTTAACTTCTACCGTTCGAAACCAAGCCATTAAAAGTAGATTTCCTCTTCAGAAATAAGAAATTTACTGCACGACCCCAATTTATTGTACGAGATAAATAATTTGCCTCTGAAAGTGACTGATTTAATAATTTTGTTCATCTGTCGGTATAATAAATTCTGCGATACGATGCATCATCATTTTATCAAAGAAAATAATCATACTGATTTGTAGCTATAATGCTAGGTGACCGCTAACTCTTGCAGCCAATAGTTTTGTAGCATACACATATGCGTAAACTATAGCCATGATACAACTAGACAAATATACGGATACGCAAAATGTTCATATTCATGGAAATCTCGAAACACTGACGACTTTCTTTAGTTCAGGTATGAAACGTTTATTGACATCTTGAGTTTAGTTTTTTGACACGAGGAGAGAGAGACACAATTTTTACTACGCTGACTGTTTCTACATTGTTTTTCACTCAACCCCAACTGAACTCTCGGCCCAGAGTCACAATCTCAACTCACTGACCCAAAAAACGCGCGTGAATCCCGTAGCCCACAAACT
Source organism: Sepioteuthis lessoniana (assembly GCA_963585895.1). Lineage (NCBI taxonomy): Eukaryota > Metazoa > Mollusca > Cephalopoda > Myopsida > Loliginidae > Sepioteuthis > Sepioteuthis lessoniana. The sequence goes on from CAUZXS010004286.1 coordinate 113,525, forward strand.
GGACTCGCCTCGTCCAGCTTCAAATCTCAACTTGTCTCACCCATAGACAAATTTCAACTCACTGCTTTTTTCAAAAATCACCAAAATTCCCTGGCCATTGCTTCCGGGCATGACGTCATTCACACCCCAGTCCTATTTCCTATCTGGGATTTTTATTATGTCATTTGTGATTGTCACATCCTCCGCGCGCGAGTGTGAACTGCACTCCATGTGTGCAGCAGCACGTGCACTAAGCCGAATAGTTCTAAGCCTAACCAAACCAAATGATAAGATGTAACCAACGAAAAATGATATTATAAAAAAAAATCCTTCCGCAATTATATAACAGTCCCTCCAACACATGCATTCTCTATGCCGTTTAATGTCATTTTCTCCTTTATGGTAAGTGATACGTAATTAAATATACAAACGAAACAATAATAATACACTCCCTATCAAGTAAACTCCTAAGAATTTGTGTTTTAATCTTATGAAAGATTTTCTTTTACAGGGTCATATATTTACCCAACCCCTCCGCTCGGGCAGGATATGACAAAAGGTCAAATTTTAAGCAGAGTTTAACAGGTTTGAATTCAGAGTTTTCCTTCTCTTACACTAGTTGCCTCACCAAGGCTGAAGAATCTAGTCTGCCCTACTATTTACCCATAGCTGGAGGGAGAATAATTAGATTCATGCCTTTCCCAAATGTATTAGTGCTACGTGAAATGCAATCAGCTTCGTCCAGGAATTGAACTCGTTTCGCCGTGTCCATTTCTTACGACGATAACCATTACACCACGGGCACCTTTCTTTTACTGGGTCAGTTTAGTTGACTTTACTAAATAAGTATTAGAGAGACTAAAACATATTTAATTTCAACGTTGGGAGAAATTTGAGAATACATTTATGTATACGCCTGTGTGTGTTTCTTTGTTGTTTTCGCTAGACCTATGCATTCATCCATTTTTTCAGTCGGTTGTGTCTAAACCTAGCATAAGAGATCTGTCAGGGCGCAAAATCGAATGTCCCCATGTGATGTTACTGCTATCAAGATGGGTCCAAGAAAATGCAAGGACACCGAGGAGATGTATTTTTCCTCGCTTCTCTTTTTTTTTTCAAATCCCGACTCCGACCCTTGGGCAAGGAATTGATTTTCTCTGCCGGCCGTAAGCTACTCTCCCACATTTCCATGAATGTAACAGCTTTTATATCCATCACCGGGCTGTAGAATTATTAAGATTCTTCCAGACATTTTCACAAAATTCAAAAAACAAGATATTCTTTCGAATTTCCTGTTTCTTTGTTCCCTTTTCCCGCGGGTAACCTTATGTTTCCTTTCGGTTTCACTAGAGCCCACAATAAAAAAAAATACTATTATTTTTTTCTTTTAAACCCATCACTTCTATTATATAAAGATAAATATATATCCTTTTTTTTCAAGTAAAATACTTAAATATCCTTTAACGGAACTCCCGTTGTTACCAATACTATCAGAAAGGTTGATATAAATAGAAATAACATTAAAATGACATAGGGAAAGATTTATGAATAATAATTATGTCAATATTTGATGTTAGAAAATTTAATGTAACCTTTTTTGTTAATAGGAATCGCACGACAATAGTTATAAGGGAGAAAAAGATTGACAGAAACTGTGTTTAGCTAACAACTGAAAGAAATTGGCTTATGAAAAGTAAGTAAAGTAAAGTTAGTGATCGTAGTCAAGGGCGACTTGAAGGCTCCCTTTTCAATAGCTACTACCCTGAGGGGTAGTGAAGGGCGCTACTTCTTTCCCTGGATTGCTCCACTTTACACTTTATACGTACCTTATATTGCTGAGTGTTAAGCAAGGAGGTATCAAGTACCATTTTTAAAGTCTTTGGTATAATGTGACATGGGATTGAATCCAGGTCTCCTGGATCATTGGCGAACACTATATTTATTGATGGATTTCGTATTGGCCATGGATAACTATCTGTGTGTGTGTGTGTGTGTGTGTGTGTGTGTGTGTGTGTGTGTGTGTGTGTGTGCGCGCACGTGTGTTATGGACTATTTCCTCTGTTTCGATGAATGAGAATAAAATAGTTTGGTCAAAGATATGAACTGTTCGACTACCTAGGTATAGTTTATGCATACTGGTGAAGATTTGTGTAGAACACACCAGGTTTCTGAAACAAGCTAATAAATGAAGAATAGTGCGCCAAATTGCCACAGTTTCTTTAGGCTTTGAATTCAAAGTTTTTTCTCCTGCTAGACTGGTTGCTCCACCTGTGCAGGAGAGTCCATTCTACCCTACCATTTTATCCCTTATTGTTCAATATGTATAAATTAAAAGTAAAGTTGGCGACCTTAATCGAGGGTGACCCGAAGGCCCTCTTTTCAATAGCTCGTACACCGGGTTGTAGAGGAGGGCGCTACTCCATTCCGTCGATTGGTCAACTTTACCGTTGCTCCTTACCTTATAGTGCTGAGTGCTAAGCAAGGCAGCATCAACTACCATGTTTGAGTCTTTGGTAAGACTCGACCTGGAATTGAACCCCGGTCTCCCGGGCCATTGGCAACCACTTAACACATTAGGCCAATGGTAATCTTTGGCAATTACTCTCTGAGGAAACACAGAACGATCTCAATATTTTTTTGGTGGGCATTACCTCTGGCTCTGTGCAACAAACACAGCGTTGGGTCCCACAATTCAGTGTGCAGATGCACTGTGAAGCGGCGGCATTCTGCAATAAAAAGCAATGATCACAAAATGAGTAATCATTAACTTCTCAGCCAAGTATATTTCGAAGACAAAAAGAAAAACAATTCAGAATATATATGAAATTTAACGTAATTCCATTAGGTAATTAGAAAATTTAGTATTCCTTTGAGTTGGTGGGAGTAACACCATTTTTTTTTGTTCGAGAAGCAATAACAAATTCCGCCTGTATAAGAACGTTGGGGTATAAAGTTTATGATTTATTTTAGATGAAAAATCTAAGTCACAAAGTCAATATATTCATTTTTCTTCCTCCCTAAGAGTCCAATATTCTATTGTTGAATAGATAGAAGATATATGAAACAAAAGGACGTCTAAACAATCTAACAAATTAAAAATATCCTGTGACTGTAGATGTGTAAAATAAACAAAAGGTTATAATTTCTTCAGCTCTAAGTTTAATTCAATAACGTTACTTATTTAATTTGCATGCACATTTATAATTTTGTTACCTGCTTTTGATTGACACATCTTTTTGTAATAGACATATCTACAATAACTTTCTCCGTTGTTGATTCTTTTGAAATAACTTAACATGATGTATAAGACGTTTTTTATGAATATTTACTGTGGCTTACAGCAGGTTGCAAGATGAATGTATCTCAAGCGAACCTAGTTAAAACATAGTTCATATACTTTTATCAAGATACAGTCATCTCCTCATTAAACAAAATTCCTCTGAAATCATTTGACTTGTTTATTTACTTCGGTAGCAAACTTATCCATTGAAAGTGATGTCAGCATACTATTTGTTAAAGCATGGAATACGATTGGCAGATTCTGAAAATCTGATCTATGCGAATAAATCCTATGGAATTTCTTCTAAGCTGAATGTGTCACTAATATTACATAATAGCACCACTCGTATTGTAGTGAAAAGTCTAAGAAAAAACGCTGATGGGAATTTCACAGGAATCTGCGTTCTATTTTGAACAATTCATGGAAGAAGAATTGTTGGGATGTTACCCGTTAAGAATACGACGAAATCAATATCTGCAATGTAAGAAAAAATAAGGCTTACTGTAACACGAGACGTGACGGGAGAAAAGGAACAAGACAACAATTTGGTTAAAAAAAAAGATTTTAGATTTAGTGAAAGACATAAAGTAAAGAAGAGAAGAATACCTGCAAAAAGTAGTATTTTCTGCAGACTTATTTATAGCATTTGTCTTAGTAACAGTTCTGTCAGTTTCTTGTGGTTTTGATGGCTGGTCCATACAAATTCAAAAGTTTGAAGGAAGAGAATTTTGGGTCCCCACGTGCATAGAATCTCTCATGGGATGACTGTCATCGTATGTAGTGCGCCACATGCTGTTGTAACTCGTAGCCTACTTCGTCAGCAGTCAAGATTCCGTGTTACATCGTTGGTGTCAAAAGGTAAAAGGTGTCAAAATATAAAAGAGGTATGTTAGTTTGAAGAACGCCCGGATGTGTGGTGGTACGGCAGGTGTGCTGATAACCCGTAAAAGGGGGTGACTCCGCTAAAATATTCCCAATAGCATCATACAGAAAAGAAGCTCTATGACAATTCCCCTTCTCGAAAACAATCCCAGGAGGGCAAACATATATTTTGGAAAGACAAGGACGAACTAATAAGTGACGTTTTCCTATGGACTTGAATGTTGGACGACAATAAACAAACTTACATTCATTAGCTCTGTACAGATACCGAGTGTCGTATTGAGGATCAACTAAAGAGGGATTTCTGATGGCGACGAATGGCGAGAAAGTATCAAGTGAATACCTTGTCTAGGCACACATTGATTTCTTCTTCTTCTTCTTCTTCTTCTTCTTCTTCTTCTTCTTCTTCTTCTTCTTATTATTATTATTATTATTATTATTATTATTATTATTATTATTATTATTATTCACTCCTTGATTTTCACATCAGTTTTAGCTGATTATCCTTTACTGGAGTTTGAGTAACAGCTAAACTCCACAAGTCATCAGGACCCTTCTCAGTATTTTGGCCGTTCTCAGTAATGTTGTAGTTTGGATGATCTCCACTTCCAAGTCTTCCAGTCCCTTTAATAATCTTTTGGTGACTGTACCAAAAGCACCAATCAGGATTGGTATAATTGTCACTTTCATATTTCATTGTTGTTTTTTGTTGTTGTTTTTACTCCTTTAACGCTTTTCACGCCAGCGTTAACCGATAGTTACTCACTGGAATTTGAGTTACAGTAAGTCTCCTCAAGTCCCCAGGACTCATCTTTGTATTCTGGCTGATCTCAACAACGCCGTAACATGGAGGGTCTTTACTCGTCTTCTTATTTCCAAGTGCTCCAATCGTTTTATCCATCCTTTGATGACTGTACCAAGAGCACCAATTTCTGTAAATATCACCGTCAATTTCATCTTCAAGAGTTTTTTTTTTTCAATTCCCAAGTAAAATCCAGGTACTTATCTTTTTTTCGCTTTCTTTCAATTTTACTCTGTGGTCAGCCGGTACAGCAAAGTTCTCTTTTTTGTTGATCATCAGTATCATTATTATTATTATAATTATTATTATTATTATAATTAATATTATTACTATTATTATTATTATTATTATTATTATTATTATTATTATTATTATTTACTCATTAGGGTTTTTCACATCAATTTTAGCTGATGATCTTTCACTTGATTTTGAGTGACAGAAAGTCTCATCAAGTCTCCAGAACTCTTCTCAGTATTCTGACTGTTCTCAATAATGCAGTCCTTTGGATGGTCTCCACGCGGCTGCCAACGTCCGAGTCCTCCAGTTCCTTTTAATAACCCTCCAGTTACTGTACCAAAAGCACCAATCACAATTGGTATAATTGTCAAATTCATGTTCCAGTTTTTTCAATTTTCTAGCAAGGCCAAGCTATTTATCCTTCTTTTTCCATTCTTTCAGTTTTATTCTATGGTCAGTCAGGACAGCAAAGTCGACAATTTTGCAAATTCTCTTTTTTTTTTGTTGGTTATTATTGTGTCTGCTCTTCTGTCCGAGATTAGGTGATCCGCCTGTACGCCAAAGTCCCATAGGAGCTTGTGTGTCATTTTCTAGGAGAGGTGCTGGGTTGTCCATATAGCATTTGTTCGTATGGTCAAATTTCAATTTCTTGCACATCTCCCAGTGGATCACTTAGCCGACCCAATCATGTCTAGTCTTATATTCCTTCTGCGCTAATTTGCTGCATTAGTTTATTATGTGATTGATAGTTTCATCTCTGACACCACATAGCCTGCATTTGCTATTCTGTTGAGTCTTATTTATTCTCGCTTTGATATGCTTGGTTCTTACATGGTTGTCTTGTGCTGCTATTAGGAGAGATTATATACGTAGAATTGTACTTTTCATTTTTTAAACTTTCTTCTTTCAACCTTAGAAGCCGATTAATCACGATTTTGTTATCCTTATGTAGAATGCGACAGAACTCAATTATTCAACTGAGTGCAGCGTGTTTCAATTCACAGTAATATTGTTTCGAAAGAGCCTTGTTTCCTTTTGTATTTAACCATAAATAGAAGAAGGAAAATATTAACACTTTTTCCCGAGGGCATGCGCGTGAAGTGGTGCGCAAACAATTTATCTTTGAATTTGAACATTTCGCGCCATGTCAATTTCCTACATCGGTAAGCGTTATGCCATAAATTGAATGTAATAACACACATATATATATATATATATATATATATATATATATATATATATATATATATATATGTAAAAATAAAAAAAAAAACACTCACTGCATATAATAGATGCAAATAGATCGAAGTAAAGGGTCAGGTGGAAATCAGAAAATGTACAAAAACAGTCATTATTATAGATATATGAATACCAGAATGTTTGCATAAAATAATTGACTCTAATATTTATAGTTATTTTTTTTATGAACATATGTCATTTGTTTTTATATTTTCAATTGATTTGTTTTTTTTTGTTTTTTTTTGTTCTACAGTATTTTCTAATAGATAACCTTGCTTAAATTCATAAATATTACTCATAGATTATACGATCGAGTTCATTAAGCGTATTTAATTTTCTGAAAACCAATGTGAACCAAGTTAAAATGTTAATTGAAGAAAGGCATATCTTAGTTCATGGCGTCGACAAAATATATCTTATATTGAAAGAACTTCCATGTGAATTAGTGAATATAGGTAGTTAAGGCGCGGATTTACTGATTTTGAATGTACACCCTGTGTATTTTCCGATGATTTAATATCTAAATGAATAAAATGTGTAAATGGTCACGTTGAAAAATCTTGGCCTTATATGTGCTTTACTTATTGTTTACTAGGCTTACTATGTTATATAGATTTAAAAGAGTTAAAGTGAATCTCATGTTAAGTTTCATTCAAGTATTAATTGTTTCTATACATCAGTAAGGTAGTTAGGGCTCAAGTAATATAATGAATATCCTTTTAAAGTAGGAAACTACGATTTATGCTTAATCACAGTATATATATATATATATATATATATATATATATATATATATATATATATATATATTAGTAGTTTTTAAATTTGCTGGAAGCATTGCATCAATTATTTTATTCTATTTTATAAAATTGATTTATTGTAATGCGATATTATAATTAGTTGAGTCTAATTAATTTCAAATTAAAACTTCATCGTCAGAGACTTTTTTCCAATTGTTTTTTAGACGTTTGTAAACATGATATCATGTGGGATGTTATAACGCCATGTTGGGAGTTGTAACTATGGAGTCACGTGGGGTATTTAAACGTTATGCAGCATAGACCAAAGTTCAGTTGTTCTAATCAATTTTATTTTAATTTATTTTCATTTTATTTTATCTTTATTTCTATTTTATATTATAATTCTTTAATCTTAAAAACGTATTTATAATGTGCATATAAATCTAATAATATATTCAATATTTAATTCCAACCTACTTTTATTATGAGGGTGAATCTTAGCTAAACCGATAAAATGAAACGCAGTTTCTTCCAGGCAGCGGTCACATCGATACTGCTATATGGATGCACTACATGGACGCTAACAAAACGGCTGGAGAAGAAACTAGATGGCAATTACACAAGAATGCTGCGTGCAATCCTGAACAAGTCCTGGCAGCAACACCGCACAAGACACCAACTGTACGGCCACCTGCCCCCTATCACGAAAACTATTCAAGTTAGGCGAACCAGACATGCAGGACATTGCTGGAGAAGCAGAGATGAACTCATAAGAGATGTACTCTTATGGATCCCCACACATGGCCGCGCATGAGCAGGACGACCAGCACGAACGTACATTCAGCAGCTATGTGAGGATACAGGCTGCTGTCCTGAAGACCTACCTAGGGCTAAGAACGATAGGGAGGAGTGGCGAGAGAGGGTCGGGGATATCCGTGCTGCCAGCACGATATGATGATGATGATGATCTTAGCTAATAATAAAGCCTCCTTAAATCTGAGATTAAAAAAATTATGTACTGTTGCTTCTATTTAAATGGAAAAATATTATCCTTATTTTTGCCTTTAATAAAATGTTTATGGAATGAGGATGCACGTGTGTTGAGGTGTTCTTTAATTCTGAAGCGGGGGATTTTAATTTTACTTTCTTTATAAATATTATGGCATTTTAAGGAAATAAAACCTTAATTTATGTTTTTTGAAACATATTTGGATCTCTTATTGGGCAATTTTCTGGAGTGCATGCTGTGATAGTATTCTTATTTTTCTTTGTTATATATTGGCGTAGTGAGGGCCCCGAGTGGGCCAGTTGTTTCTCAAGCCCTTCCTTGTAAATAGCTCAGCGAATTTATTTGTTGATAATTTCACTGAAATGTGGTAGTTTAAGGACTCAGGTGTTAGAGGGTATCTGTAGTTTCTGAGAATTCTTATTTAAATATCAAGTGATTGATGTCTGATTATCATTGTTTCTGGTGGTGTTTATAAAGTCTGCGGTGTTGTGTAATTTTGTCTTTTCCGTTGCTGCGTTAGTTGTGATTTCGTTTGATTTTGTTTCTAATGTAATTTCTTGTGGTACTGAGTGGAAGTCCTGATTTGAAACGCACAAATTGGGTTTTTAGTTTGGGGTTTTCTATAGAAGCAAGAGTAAATTTTACCAGCTGGTGATATTTGCATTTTAAAATCCAGGAGTGATAGGGACCCACAAATATTTGAACTTACACACAAATGCAATCTCAGATGCTCAAACACGCGCGAGCACACTCACGCACACACACACACATACACATACAAGTACACAAAAAAACACACACACGAACAGGAACACACACAGAGACAAGTACACAAAAACACACACACAAACTATATATATATATACATATATATATGTGTGTGTGTGTGTGTGTGTGTGTGTGTGTGTGTGTGTGTGTGTGTGTGTGTGTGTGTGTGTGTGTGTATTTGATTGTTTGGCATGTAAAATATGAATCAATATTCGGTGAAATTATCCGACAGAATTGAAAAGAAAAGATACTTAAAACAATTTCGTGTACTGATTATGATATTATTTGCATCACATTCCTCAGATAATGATTTGAAATCTCTTTTTTTTACCTAACGGAAGTTGTCAGGTAAACATTCAACTATCCAAGTATTTCACTTTGAAATATAATCAGTAAAGCTGATCATTATAAAATTTTAAAAGAAATAAGAAGCATTAAAACATTTGTTATTAAAATAAAAGACATAGAACCTTGGAATCTGGATCAACGGAATCGATCAAATTCACTCTTAACCTAAAAGTTTTTACTACATCTGAGGAAGCAAGAATACTGTATGACACGCACGCATACAATAAAAACAATGAAAATATATTATTGACGATTTAAATAAATAGCGAAGACGAAAAGATAAAGGCCATTTTGAGATGATGCTTTAAATGAAAAACTGAAAGATCAAAAGCAATAAAATCTCTTCAAATACTGAAGGAAAAAATAACAATTAATTAAAAATTGTCAAATAGGAATATATATATATATATATATATATATATATATATATATATATATATATATATGGTTGATTCGGAGAAGAACATTTCTTTATTCAAAATCATAAGGTTTTTATCCTTTGGAAACAAATCAATCAAGCCATGTCTATAAATACACTATTATCTAGAAATAAGAAAACGCATACGGATTTCTTTTAATGATAAATAGGAATTTTCTTTAAAACTATCTTACTGGATTTTATCTGATTGAAAAATTATATTCAAAATGATATCTTAAGAAAGTATTCATTACAAAAATATTCAGCATTAAAAAATTTAATTCACAATATTTCGATATTTCTAAAGACACATATCATAGATGCACTTGGAGGTGCCATCAGTGATGTTCATTGGTCTATGTGGGGTTTCACGGCTAACATCATCAAAACTCCTTTCCAAGATGACCCAGCAAGCTTGATTCCAATGAGCAAGCATCTAGATGTTTGACCACTTTATTCAAGCCCATCAAGCAAATCTGTCGGCCAACTCAGTGGTTGATTTAATGAATATAAATCAGTCAAAACATTTGTACATATGTAAGAGTACGGTTCTTAAATGGACATTTGTACCACCACAATATCATATAGTCGATATAAAACCACGTGTCAAACATGTCTATGAGTGTAGCACGACTCGTAAAATTTCAGTCGGACCCCCTTTGTAACCTTCACCAAGATGAAAAGAAGAAGTGACGAACTGTCCAAAACATTGTCTTTGTTCGCTAACACAAAAGTTTATCCACAATTGCATTTCTAAGTAGTCGTCGTTTCTTTGTTTAATGGCATATCAACCTTTTGTAGTTTATTTAAGGCCAAATCTATTCTCCAAGAAGAACAGTTGTGGTACTATTTAACCCATAGCAGGGAGGATAAGGGGGTTCATACCTTTCCCAACGGTATTTGCCCGAAAGTGAACGTAATAGCGCGACTGGAGTACGAACTCACTTACTACGATTCCACTGTCCATCGCTTTAACCATTACATCACAAGGACAGCCCCAAGTATGAACTGAGTTGATCTATTTAGCTAGAGATAATGAAAGCGACACGAGGAGAGCGAAGACCAGCAGAGAATATGTTTTTGTTTGTTTGTTTTTTGTTTTTGTTTTTTTTTTTGCTTTCTGTTGCACTTCACGTACGTTCTTGTTTGGCGTTCCATGCTCACAGCTTCGAGGCAAGTGTGAAACCCCATTTCAGAGTTCGGCCAAAATGCAATTTTCGGCCGTCGTCACATCGTCGTGTTTAATTTTCAGCGGTAGCCTTTAAATAGTCGCATCTAGTATCCAACTAACCACTTTCCTATTTTTTTAAACCAACGCTCCCCCATAGGCTTTCCCGTTTGTGTTTTTTTCAGCCAATCAGAACTCGTCGTCGACTTGTCGGTGATATATTTCTACTTTTAAACCGAGCGTCCATTGCTATTTCAACCTATACTTTCCGACTGATTCCTCGCTTAAAAATCGCTCTCTCTCTCTCTTCCCGTCTATTCGCTTGCTTCGATTCTCCTTCTCATATATGTCCCTTTCTTTTCCACCACATCCTGTTTGACCAGTAAATTCGCCAGGGAACAACTCACAATCGACCGGAGTCTCTCATTATTTTACCCATATAATATTTAATATATTTAGATATATTTGTGTGGTGGGGTGAATAAAATTTTAAAAAAAATGCTCTTCTTAAACCAAGAAAATGATCAACTACTGGCAAGGAGAGAAGGATGTTATATAAGAGAAACTGTTATTCCTTCTCATATCAGCTCCATTACAAATAGTTGTATGTCATAAAGAATACACATTTCAGATGAAATACGTTGGTAAAACGTACGAATAACATAGCTGATTAATGGTCGATATTCGCTTTACAATAGAAAGAAAATAACAACATTGGGTAGATAATATAGGAGAAAAGAAAAAAATAGTTCTATAACCAAATAATATACCAAATATAGAAATAAATCTGGCTAAGGATAGGACCTAGTAAGTACACTGAATTAATTGCTGAAATAAGAAAGAATAGTGACATTGGTGGAATTTTTGCTTTTAAAAAAGTAAACAAATACAAGTCTTCTCAAAATATTGTACGAAAAGAATGATTGATTACTAATTTGGTCAGCATGGAACCCACAACAAAACAAAAAAAAAAAAACATACATAGAAATGAATGCATAGCATATCTAACAATGAACGGCGAAAGACTAAAATCAAGTTCATGTTTTAACAGTAGTTTCTAGCTGTACGTCATCATTGTGGAAAGGCAAGCGCTGAAAATTCTCCTCGACGCATAAAATTACAACTAGGTCAATTGTGAGTATATGCTACGTAGCCTTGCTAATAGACTACGCATACTTAAGGAAAAGAGCTTGGACAAGAACTCATCTTGTGTGATTGGCGTCCAGTGTTAAAACAACATATTTGCATTGTATGTGTATTTATACGAGCGTCATTCAATAAATAAGTCGGCTACAAGAAGCACCGTTTGGAGTAGTACATTTTTCTACAAAATCAATTGTTATGAGTTCTTTTATGCCTAAAAAAAGGCTGTCTGCATCATCATCTTTATTGACCGTAAGTTTTTTCATTACCGGAGAATTTCTACTCTATAAGACTGTCTTTCCAATTCTGATTCGTTAAGACAAACCCGTATTTCTCCGTACTCATCACACGTTCTTCTGTCAAGATCACATGGTTTGCACTTCTTCAACAAATATTTAAATACAAACTCTTATTCAAAACCTGGAGCAATCTGATTTATCTGTTGGCATTGCGATATTCTCTAAAGAAATATTTTTTGAGATTATTGTATTTTTGTTTTAAATTAATTCAAAATAATGCTGAGTTTACATTGATGGCAAAAAATTGAAAAAATAAATATATTCCTAGCATATTTTTCTTTTTAGTTGAGGAATGATGTTATGTATTGAATAACCACGACCGGAAAGTCTGGTGAACACTTATGCATGACATACAGGAACACTGGACAGCATTTTCGACCTCAGAGGTTTCATGATTTGTGTATACTGTGATCTCCAACAGTGAAGATCGAACCAGTGACCACAGAATGCAGAAACAGTTCAGATCGCACACAAGTCACGCTTAATTAACTAGTAATTTAATGGTAATTTACTTAAGTTGGCGTGTCATAGGTGTGATAGGAAACGTTGGCTCAGATGTAAAGTTACGGCTTTGAATTCTGCGGTCATTGGTTCGATCTCAAATTGTGGAAATCCCTGTTTACACTGCTGATGAGACCTCAACGGTCCAAACAGCTCTCCTGTCTTTTCGTATGTCATGCTTAAGTATTCACCGGATTTCTGGTCATTCAATTCACAAAATATATCCTAGTTTTAAAATAATACCAACATTATTTTAATGATGTTATGTTTTGACCTGTTGACCCGGCCAAAAATGCCATTCAAGGTAATGCACCGGAAGGATGTGACACATTCTGGTGGCAGTTATGAGAGGAAATCGCGTGGGCGGAAATTGGCTGATGAAATGGGACGAGGTAAAAAAAGATCCCTTTATACTCTCATAGACTGACGCACCGGAAGAGAGTGACCTCTGAACTGGATGGCAGTTATTTCCGCTCGATGACGATCACACAGGCCATTCCAAAGAAAGCGGAAGTGACACATCCCAGTCCCCAGATATCGGAAGTAGTCGTGGAGGCGTGTCCATATCAGCGCGTGGGAGTTTGAAGGTAATATAAGGCCGACGAGTTGAGTTCCGGTCAGTTGAGTTCAACGAGCCAGTGGAGACAGGCGAGTAGAGTTGAGGTGGTAGACGAGATGTAGTAAGGAAAGCCAGTGCTCCGGTTGAGCAACCATGGAGAACGAGAAAGACACAACGCTGACGGCCATAACTTCGGGGTCAAAATATTTCAGTCATGTTCGGTCTCCAGCTCTCTCTCACACGCAAACTTTGAACAACCCTTTCGAAACTTACAAATAAAGATGAGAGGTAAAATATTTTGTAAAGAAGTCTTCCTGCGTCTTCCTTGCGTGCGTCGTTTATTCTTGCGACTTTATCATTGTGCGTCTGTTTGATTATTTATTGTGTCGTTATGATGCTGCATGAACATGTACATGTGTGTATAAGCATATTTATTTTGTGAGTATATATCAATGACCCTCATATATATACATATATATATATATATATATGTGTGTGTGTGTGTGTGTGTGTGTGTGTGTGTGTGTGTGTGTGTGTTTGTGTGATTGAATTATTTCTCATTTGGAAATATCGATGTTGATAATAATAACAATATGAAAAAATGTATATACTAGATTTTTAAAAAATTCAATACATTGAATGAATGAGCCTTATATATATATATATATATATATAAGAGGGGTTGGGCACGCGCCCGTTTATGTGTGTCTGTTTCTATTATATTTACTTTAAAAATAATTATGTAGATGATAAGTAATAATTTATTACATTTTCACTGGATACTCTTCTCTTGAATATAATAAAACCTGAATGCTGTGGTTTCGATCATTTTTATATGTTTATAAAATATTCATAGAGGTGCACTTATTTATGGGTGACACATTATTGGTCAAAATATCAAAAATAATTGTGCACACAATTTCTATCGTTAAAACCAGATTAGCACTTATGTAGGGTGGTTTATGAACCAACTCTAGCATAAAAGAACGCAGCTTGTGTTAAAAGAATGCTTTCTTGCAAATTATTTTTTCGTACTATCACCGAGTGATCAATCATTATACTCTACATTATAACTGAAACTCACGCTAAAGCTTGAAATAAAATATCAAAATGTTTTTCTGAGAAATTAACTTTAGTAAAAGCTACTCCAGCAAACGACTGATGATCAGTTCATGCTAAAGTCACTAGTTCTCATCGGGTAAATGAATTTACGTGGCAATAAACCAGTTCTATTCTTAGATAATTTACTATTTAGTAACAGCAAAAATATAAAGTTCTCACAAAATATTAAATCTAAATTACACAAAAAGTATTTATGTTAAGATTTTGCTGCATGTACCTTTTTCAACTGAGACACAATAAACTCTTCTGTTTCAATTCAATATGTGTAAATGTGCTTGTGTGACTATTTGAGAATATATACGTATAGATGTAGGGTGTATATATACATATGCAATTTGATGTGAGTGTGTCAGTATGGGTATGGGAGGAAAGAAGAACTCTAAATATTCAAGGAGGAGCAAAAATATTGTAAATAATTGATCTGATCCATATGATCCGTCCACTGAAACACCGATTGATGAAATTCATGGATTACCTTCAGGTTTACCTTGACCTTGTGTCATATCTTGCCCGAGCGGAGGGGTTGGTAAATAGTACCTTCAGGTTTACCTTTAAAACATGGGCAAAATCGGCTGGTGCCAGAGAATACACCGACTGCATATCTGCAGAGGAGTAAGAAACCCCCCGCGATTGTCCTGATAAGACACTAAAAAATCCAATAGTGAGACTCAAGTAATACTGGAACTTTGTGGAATGCGGAGTACTCCTTTATTGCCATCGTTCCCAAGTCCACTCTGCCCTAGAGTGGTAGCACTTGATAGGGTCCAATCTATGGGTTGAATAGAAATAGCATGTGTACTTCGACTCATTGACGAAGAAAGTATAGTATTCGACGATGGCCGGGGAGACCGGGGTTAGGTCCCATGTCGAGTCATAATAAAGACAAAAAAATTGTACTTCATACCTCCTTCCTGAACACTTAGCACCTTAAGGTACGGATCAAAGGTAAAGTGGAGCAATCAAGGAAAGGAGTAGCGAAATCTTCTACACCTCGTTATAGTAGCTATTGAAAGGGGAGCCTTCCAGTCTCCCTCTACCACATAACCAAATTTACTTTATATATGTTTTAAAATGGATTTGACATTAAATAATCTACAATGGTTGATATGCCAAAAAAAAAAAAAAACAAAAAAAAAACAAACCAAACCAATCTTTAAAAAATAAATCTCATTTTGATACAATCGAAGAGTGTATCTTGGTCGGACTATGAACTTAATTACCCGACCCTCGTATGTAAGTATCCAGATGTAGGTATGTAGTGGACTCCAAGAGCATTCCTGACACGATTTTATTATGCCTCTACAATTCCCGTGGAGTCTTTTGAAATAAGCAAGTCTTCACAGATGTAGGTCAGTGATAGGAAACAAGTGCTCAGCTTTTCTCTGTACAACTTATGAAAACGAAAACGTATACGTTTTTATCCTCTTTGAAGAGGAATCCGATAAAGCAAAACCAAAATAATATTTAAAGAGAATTCAATCATTTCTTTATCTAAAGTCTCTGCAAGATTACTTTCTATGATAAAATAAAAAAAGATGTCCTCCTGTTTCAATATGGAGACAGGCAAGCTTGTCACATTTATATTAGATTGCAAAGAAACGTAAAGATCTCACATGTACTTATATTAGATCATTAGTCAGAAGTGTCTGATTTCAGTAGCATTTTGATCGATTTGGGAGTGGGCATACCACATACACATAGGGTGTGTTTCTTCAGAATCAATCTAGAGAAAAACCCTTTAAATACCATTAGGATGCATGAAATATCTATCTATCTATCAATCTATCAGGATAAATAGATAGATAGCTAAAAAGTACATGGAGAACTTATTCCATATACGTATACGAAAAATATGTAAGACTCTGATATATCGTAAATGATTTTAATATTATTTTTACTATTTTCATTCTGATTCCTATAAGTAATTTTTTGTTAATTGTCTTCAAATTACTCAGAGAATTGTGGTGTGTTGTGAGCAGTCTCGATTTTTTCTCCGATCTTTTAATTTCAGTTTTCTTTTCAAGATTTTACGTACCGTTTCAAAATCACTAATCATCATTATTATTATTTACTCATTAGAGTTTTTTTCCCATCAGCATTATATATATATATATATATATATCATTTACTCTTTCAGAGTTTTTCACATCAGTATTAGCTGATGGTCTTTCATTGGAGTTTGAGTGACAGCAAGTGTCCTCAAGTCTTCAGGACTCTCCTCAATATTCTGGCCGTTCTCAATAATGTAGTAGTTTGGATGGTCTCCTCTCGTCCGTCAACTTACAAGTCCTCCAGTCCCTTCAGTAATCCTTTAGTTACTGTTCCAAACTCACCAATTACAATTGGTATAATTGTCACCTGCGTGTTTCATAGTTTTTTTCAATTCCCTTGTAAGGTCGTGGTACTCATCCTTCTTTTCAGATTCTTTCAGTTTTAATCTGTGATCAGCCGGGACAGCAAAGTCGACAATTTTTCGATTTTTTTTTTTTTGTTGATTATTATTAGTTCAGGTCTTCAAGCCGAGATTAGGAGATCCGTTGGTATATTAAAGTCCCAATCGAGTTCATTTGTGTTATTTTCTAGGGCAGGTGCGGGGTTGTGCATATAGAATTTGTTCGTATCTTTAAATTTCAGTTTTCTTGCACATCTCCCAGTGGATCACATTACCGACCCAGTTGTGTCAAGTCTATTCTTATATTCCTTCTGTGCTAATTTGCAGCATTTGCCTATCATGTGATTGATGGTTTCATCTATGTCTCTGCATAGCGTACATTCTGCCATTTTGTTAGTCTTATCTATTCTTGCTTTGATATGATTGGTTCTTACGGCGTTCTTTTGTGCCGCTATTAGGAGAGATTCTGTTTCTCTTTCAAATTTTTCTTTTCTTAGGTACATCCAGATTTTGTCGTATGAGATGTTGTTTTTCAGTTGTTTAAAACGTCCATAGACTTGTTTTCCTTCTCATTTTTGTTTCCTAGTTATTGTCAATCATTTGAGAATTTTTCAAAAAAGCATCAGCTGATGGTCTATCACTGGCATTTGAGTGACGGTCTCCTCATCTCATCTCAGTATTCTGGCCAATCTTAACTGTGTTTTTCTTTTGATTATTTTCCCTCATGTCTTTATTTCCAATTCTTCTAGTTCCTTTATCAATCCTTTAGTGACTGCACCTAGTGTCCCGATTACAAATGTCACCACCGTCAATTTCCTATTCCATAGTTTTTTGGTTGTTTTTTTTTTCCAGTTCCTTTGCAAGGTACACGTGTAGCGGTACTTACTTCTCTTTTTGTCTTCCTTTAATTTCATCTTGTGGTCGGCCGGAAAGGTAAAATTTACAATTCGATGATTTTTTTGTTTATTGACTATCAGTAGGTTTGGTGGTCAGATCAAGATTAAGTGATCCGTTTGTAAATCAAAATCCCGAAGAATTTTGTGCATCTCATTATCTAAGACAGATTCTGATTTGTGCTTATACCACTTGTTTACATAGTCAAATTCAAATTCCTTTTATAGTTCCCTCTCCTCACAGTCGTATCTATTCTTAGAATATCTTTGCGCAAATGTGTTGAATTCGTTAATAATATGATTGATCATTTCGTTTCTATCACCACATAGCCTACATCTGGTGTATTGTGGCGTTGTAACAATTCTTACCTTGATATAGTTTGTCCTTATGGCGTTGTCTTGTTCTGCTATCGGGATGGATTCGGTTTTTCTCAAATCTTTTTGCTTTCTAAGCCATGTCCAAGTTTTTTAGTGTGACACATCATTTGTTAGTCTCTTGAAGTATCTATAAAATCGTTTTCCAACCCAATTTTTGTTATTTATGTTCTGTTGATGTTTGTGTTGTCTGTATTGTTTCTGATGACTGTAATCATTCTTCCTTTGCACTTTTTAATGTAATCTTTGAGTCATTGTATCGATGCATCAACGCTATCTTGAATGCTGATTAGTCCTCTTCGTCCTTCTTTTCGTAACACATGCAGTCTGTCTGTGTGGTCTCTGAGATAAAAAGCCATTATACATAGTCACGGGTTTTCTTGTTTTCTGGTACATCTTTTAATGTTCTTCTCTCGTCTACTTAAAGAATGGCCATGAGTATCTAACGAGGAGGGGAGCCCAGGTATTTATCGGTTTGATTGGATTTCTACTATGTAGTTTGGTTTCGGGTAGTTTCCCTTTCACCTGATGTATTCTTTTTTTAATTTTTAAAAAAAATCTCCTCATGTTCGATGATGTCCGCTTCCAATATTCCTGAGTATTTGTAAATTTCCTTTTCCTCAAGCTTTCTGATGTTTTCTTGATTTGGTAGTTCTATTTCTTCCGTCATTGGTCATTGTCTGCTGTTCATTATTAGCATGATACATTTTTCTACGCCAAATTTCATCCCTATATGTTGACTGTATATCCTCACTTCTAGTGTTATGGTTTCTAATTCTTTCTCATTTTTTGCAAACAATTTAATATTTTCCACATACATGAGGTGGTTGATTTGTTCCTGCAATTTATGAAGCTTATGTCCGTCTTTGCATCTTCTCTGTATGTTATTGAATGACATCGTTGCTATTACAAATGTTAAAGTTAATATCGCTTTTCCGTGGAAGATTTTTCACTGGATATTTCCCACAGTGAAGCTTTATCATCCAGCTGTCAGTTATAGTCACCAGTTTTACATGGTATTTTTGATAAACTGTATGACTTCGCCGGATATCTTGTATATATATATATATATATATATATATATATATATATATATATATATATATATATATATATATATACAGACGGTCTAATATCCAGCTTTACGGGAAAATATCAGATACTTGTTTGTATTCATTTAAACTGTACTTATACTGAACTGAATTCTTTTAAATAAAACTGTTTCGACCTTTAAACTGTGTATTAATGCTAAACGGAATAGTTGAAAGGGAACTGTTTTTATGTCTAACTGCGTGTTACCATAAAAAAAATGTACGTATACTACACCGAATTGTTTGAAATAGATCTGTTTCGATGCATGATATGGAATTGACATTTAATAACCTACACTAGTTGATATGCCATAAAATCAAACCAAACCAAATTGATTTGTTTGTAATTCAAATTCCAAGAAAATTGTTTGTGTCTCATTTTACTGGACAGATTCTGGTTTCTACTTATACTGTTTGTTTGTATGGTCTAATTATAATTCATTACACAACTCTCTTAGTGCAAGGTCGTTCCTAGCCTTATACTCCTTTTGTGATAGTTTGCAGAATTCGTTGCGTATTATCATATTGTACCTTAGTATAATTGATACTTATAGCATTATTTTGTGCTTATGTTAAAAGAGATTAGGTCTCTTTCTTGACGTTTATTTTTCTTAACTATGTCCACGCAATCTCGTGTGAAATCTCCCCATTTTCTTGCTTGAAGTATCCTTAGAATTGTTTCCTTTTTTAACATTATTTTCTAGATGTGATTCGTTTACTGATTGTCCTTGCGATATTGATGTTTACAATACTCTTAAAGACAGTTACAATTAATCACCATAGCTCTTTTTTGTGAATTACTCTAGTCTACGCATTATTATATATATGCAGTTACCAATTCCCACAACTTCTATTACCCCTTCTTTTCCTGATATATCATCATCATCATATACTGCCGCTAGCATGGATATCCCTAACCAACTTCTCGCCACTTCTCCCAATCGTCCATCGCCTCTGGTAGGTCTTCAATGCTACATCCGTATACTCCCATAGCTGCTGAATGTTGGTTCGATCTGGTCGTCCTGCTTTTGCCCGGCTATATGTGGGGGTCCATAGGAGTACATCACTTTTCCTGTTATATAGTCTGTTTATATCAGCTTCCATGGGCATTTTCTATTCAGCAGAGCATTTCATTTCAGATGTTATAACTGATATTATTGTTGGAATACCTAAATTTGGAGAAAAGTTCTGATTTGAATTAAGGCAACTAAAATCTACACAGATAACCCGGTAAAGAAAGAAATACATAAAACTGGAATAAAAAGTTTTTCTTCAATTCTTATATTCTTGTTTTTTTAACTATCAACACCAAGTGATAAGAAAATAACTGTTGATATACTCAGAGACGAATGAAAAGAACATATCACTCTATCTATCTGGTTATATATATATATATATATAGTTAGACGAACTAGACACGCAGGACACTGCTGGAAAAGTAAGGACGAACTCATCAGTGATGTACTTTTATGGACCCCCACATATGGCCAAGCAAAAGCAGGACGACCAGCACGAACATACATACAGCAGCTATGTGAGGATACGGGATGTTGTCCTGAAAACTTGCCAAAAGCGATGAATGATAGGGAGAAGTGGCGAGAGAGGGTCAGGGATATCCGTGCTGGCGGCACGACATGATGATGATGATGATGATATAAATATATATCTATATACGAGAGTCATTAAATAAGTTTCCAGACTTTTTTCGAATGAGCACTTTTATTGATATTACACACATGAAACTTCGAAGTAATCTCTTCCGGCGGTAGTGCACTTGTTGTACCGTTCCAACAACTTCGGGAAGGCCCAATGGAAGTCATCTTCGTCACAGCCTCTTTCTCTCCTCAATTGCCTCATAACGATAGCTTCTTAGCTTAGGGAATAACCAAAAGTCACAGGGAGCAAGGTCTGGTCTATAAGGAAGGTAAGGAAGTGTCTTGATGCCAATCTTGGTCAAATAGTTTGTGACAAGGATGGAAAATTGCGCTGGTGGTGTCCTGGTGGAAATGCCACAGACCCGATTTGAAGAGTGCTGGCCTCTTCCGACGGAATCTCTTCCTGAACTCCCTTAAAACCTCAACATTGTAACCCTAACCCTAAACTTTGGCCAAGCAACACTGGTGTAATGACTTCTTTACTCCTCCCACACCTCTCATAATCCCTCACAGACTCCCAGCCTTTCTTTACTGTCTTATGCCACTCAAAAAACCGATGTTCTATTCATGCAAGATGGTCCAAAAGCACCGTGAAGCATTCCAGACGATTCCGTAGTAATTTTTTCCAAGTTTAAAAAACAATTTTATTGCATATCGTTCTTCTAATGGGTCCTCACGTCCAAATTGCATTTTGGAAATTCACTAGCTGTGACAATCAGACTTTAGTAGGGTGTGGTGTATTCCAAATCCTGCTGTAGCTGTTAATTGGAACCTGAAATTATAAAAAATTGTTAGTCATCTCATAAGATGGATAGCACTAACATACTGAATTTTTAAGAGTCTACGACAGATTTAAATGCCTATACAAAAGGTATGTAAACTTATTGAAGGCACCACGTATATATATATATATATGTATATATATTATGAGAGTGTTAGTCGTTAGTAAATAACTTTGTGATTATGTATCGCATCAAGTGCAATATAATATGGAGTGTGCTCAATATCTAGGATAAACCTCCTTAACTGCCTGATGAATGTAGTTTTATAAATTTTAAATTTTTTCATAAACTTCATGAAACCTAAGGTCACAGAATATTTTCCATGGATTGAATATATATATGTATCTAATACATATATATTTATTATCATTATATATATATATATATATATATATATATATATATATATATATATATATATATATATATATATATATAGATTGCAGTGAAATTAATTTTAATTTAACGTTCCATAAATCAGGCAAAATTAATTGAGTTGACTACTTGACAGCAGTCCGAGTGGATCCTTTTGATCATTGACCTGAGCACTATCGGTTTAGAAATAAAAAAGAATGGCTTGGATAGCCCTCTATTCTAAGTAGATATTTTTTCATTGCATATTATGTGTGCTCATATTCATCGATTCGAAAATTAAATTAGATGATAACATTCTATCCCCATAACTGACTTCTACAATCTGTAGGATGTCTGTATGAATCATATACAAATGCTGCCTCTCACTGAATGTATTATCTTAAATTGTTATTGGAAAACTATAGAATTTTAGAAGAGAATTTCCAATATTAATTCTAATGATAACTTTGATTTGGAATGGAAATAGTGTTGAATCAACATCAAGCAATTCAGGATATGATTCTTACGAACTGTGCGCGAAAATCTTTTGTATCACATTCCTATTGATTGTCTGGAAAAAAATCATGACACATTCTATGCCTGTATTATTACCGTATTCAGTAGCCATTCTCATACCTCACAGGCTAAGAAGCACTGTGCAAAAATCAATTATTAATTAGACCATAGGAAAACCCACACTCCTATTAGATTGGCAAATACACACACGTATGAAAAAAAGGTGTATGTGCGTTTGTGTCTCAATACATACAACACAACTTAATATTAGTGATAGGGCGCATATATATATATATATATATATATATATATATATATATATATATATATATATATATATGTGTGTGTGTGTGTGTGTGTGTGTGTGTGTGTGTGTTATGATAGTATGGCAATTGTGCTGGCAACGCTCACTTTTCCGCCTGTGTGTTCATCGGACCAAATAAGTCTTTTTCTTCAAAATATGTTAAGCGCTGTCAAATTCAAACTTCTCACCGACTGAAAAGGAGAACTGAGAATGGGTGAAAATCATGACGGATTTCAAGACAAAATCAGAAATGTGCTGTGAATTGAGAAAATGAAAATTAATAGCCAACCAGAAATCAGATGATCTCTTTGCTTGAGACGGAAACAAGTTATTTCATAGAAGACTATAACAGAAGACCTGAATCACACTGAATTTTTAACCGAAACAGTAATAATGAGAGTTTGCGTAGACATTTGAGATATATACAATACCTTGTTCACGTTTAAAATCTAGATTTTATAAATGGTCTAAAATATTATGCTTGTCATTATAAATAATAAATGGATGTGTCAGATGCAGTTTATCCATATTTCTGTTGTTCCTTTTGAGTTTTTCTTTAATTTTTAACAAAAAGGATAATATTTTGTTTATATATGCATACTATGAATATTTCTCACTTGTTCTCATGACTTTCTTTTTCACGGGAGTCTTAGTGACAGTAATTCTCAGTACTCTTCTGGGTATGCCAGCTGGTTTTACTTGTGTTATCGAGTAGATAATATCAATTTTTCCTCTCCAGTTCACCAAGTGTCTCATCCAAGCGTTCCAACTACCATTGATTACATCTTAACCTTCATTTTCATCCAACTTTTTAGCTTTGTAAAGGCTCAAATATTTAAACAATGTTTTCTCTTTTTCTTAACTCCAATCTTTCTATGGTCTACCGAGACGGCAAAATCCACGAGATAAAAATGGTTTCCTTATTGAAAACTAAAATTGAGTCTAATATTCTGGCCAGGTTTTGGTTATCTCTATGTATATCAAATTCCATGAAGATTTCATACTTCATTTTGTAGGAGAGACTATTTCTTTTTTCATATACCATTTCTAGGTAGTGACAATTTTCAGTCCTTTCCAAAAATTCAACTATTAATTTTACTACTACAAATACTAATATTTATACGAATAATATAATAAAGCATCCATCCTGAAATATGAAACGCATGAAATGGCTGGGATTTTGAGATCGAAACGGATCACCCAATCCGGGCCTGAAGATCAAACCTTGTATTGATTTACAGGAAAAAAGTAGTTATTATCTAATAAAGTGTACACAAGTTGTGTAGATTTATACCACCGCTCCACTAAGGGCACGATGTGAGAAAAGGTAGGTTTTTAGGCGGAGTACAGCTGGTTTTAATTCAGATTTTTCATTCACCAACACGAATGAACTTACCAAATATAAGCAGCCTAGTCAACCCAATTATTCATCTCTAGCTGGTGGGAGGAGAACTAGATTCACAAGAGCATTAACTAGGAAAAAAGAACCAGCTTCATCTGGGCTTTTAAATCGTGTTACCAACTCCATTTCCAGCGACGATAACCGTTACGCAATTTCTGACATGAGACCAATCAAAAAGGTTTTGAAATAGAAAGAGGAGTTTAACTGGCGTAGTGTACCTTATAAAATTTTGTCTTCAGAAATTGCCTTTTTTTCTTATCACGTAACAATGTGTTTCCATCCAGTGATTTCATCAACCGTTAAATATCGAAAAATTTATCAAATTTTATTCAGGATCATATTGCCTCGGCAATTCAACGGTAATAAATTCAACACAAAATTTCTGTAAGATGTTAACACGAGGAAGACAGACAGATGTACAGAAAGAATAACAATGGCAGTACCAATACTTCACTTTTCCTTACACAATATTGGATCCCGTATTTTAAGTTATTTAAAACACCGGAAGTCCAAATTACGGCATGACTTTTAAATACCTTTGTCAGTATTTAATATTCTATGTTTAGGCTTAGCTCAATGATACAAATTTATTTTATCATATACGGATGCAATGTACATGGTAGAAATACACTGCGAAATAAGCATTGCATTTATATCAATTAACGATGTCTTAAAAATATGCAAGAAATACGTTTCGCAACCTAATGTTTTTGAGAAAAAATAATGCAATTAACAAGTAGAAAAGGATTTTGGCTTTCTATACTAATAACATTAAGAAAATATTGGGCTTGAATATCTGTTAAAGTTAGTCTGTATAGACGTGAAGAATTACAATTAGGGAATAAAGCAATATAATAAAGCAATATAATAAAGGAATATAATAATGGTATTTTGATGTGAACAGTTGCCATAGCCAGATAAAATTATTGTCAAATAAATCAACTTGAATAAATTCGACAAAATAATTTTCCTATTGTTTCAGACTGATTTATATTCATGATTTTATAACTAATAGCACAAACCTTTCTGAAATATCCTTGAGGAATGGTGTATCAAAATATATTTGTTTCGCAAAACACAAGAAAACAATTGCTCCAAGATATTTTCATGTACACATCTAAATATTATATAGACACTTTAATATTATTTTACAGTTAGTGAGTTTATAAATCCGGTAATATCAACTTTTTTTTTTGTGGGAGAAAAAAACTATGTTACCTCAGCTTTGTTATGATTATAATTGATGTTAGAACTGTCGTCATTTGGACACGTGTGATTCATTATCGGATTTCCTCATTCCCCTGTTTCCTCTGTAGTTTTCATTCGGCCCAATTATGATTACTAGCACAGTCAAACTTATTCTCCATAATAATACTACTAATAATAATAATAATAAAAATGATAATTATTATTATTATTATTATTATTATTATTATTATTATTATTATTATTATTCCTTGCGAAATGTTCACGCCACCGTTAGCTGGACTTTCACAGAATCTGAGTGATAGGAACTCTTCTTAAGTCTCCAGGACTCTTCTCAGTGTTCTGTCCGATCTTTGTAATTCTGTAGAAGTCACATATTGACCCTTAACAGGCTGCTTAGTGTGTATTTCTAAAACAGGATATGCAGTTATGTCTTAAGTTAAACAAGAGACAGCGGAAACATCATGTGGATTGGGTGTGAAGAATTACGTCTGTATCAGAGAAGCACCAAGAAGCAAGGCTCTGAATATATCTATCTTAACCTGGTGTAAATCTGAAGATAAGGTGTCTATCATAGAAGTCCCTGAACGAATCTCTCTCTCTCTCTCTCTCTCTCTCTCTCTCTCTCTCGTACCCATTTTGGCGTGAATTTTGTAAATAAAACAGGGGTTCATATTAAAACGTTTTTAACCACTTCATTCTGAGTATGCAACATAGATTGGATGATCGCAGCTCATCCACAGATTTCCAGCTCTTCCACTTCCCTTGCCAGATTTTTGAAGACCGTTCCATGCACTTCAGTTATAACTGTTATCATCATCGTCATGTTCCATAACTTTATCATTATCCCATGAATGATAGATTGGTCAAGATCCATATTTCCCGTTTCAAAATTTTATTCAAATAAATATTGGAGAATTGCCTTGCATCTAACAAGAATCTTCCTTGTTTTTTGTTTAACATAAAGCCACGTTCATAGTTACTGCGATAATGGATATTGTCTTCTAAAATTTGTCTTGCGCTTATGCTGGGTGTTGCACAAATCCATACCACCTTTTAAACTGCCATCTTTGATAATATAGATAAACTTGGGCAAGTGACAAAGGTAGCGCCATTCCAGTATCGATTCTTTATCCTGAATTGCAACATTCTGATGAACCATGAAATGAGCACAAAAAACAGAGTAGGGATTACAGATCCGCCAGTCTTTCAAAAATGTTTCACAATGAGCAACGGCCCATTGTATTTTGAAACTGATTGAATCTACATAAATAATGTCATTCGCCAAATGAAAATATGATTACCATCTGCCAAACGTCACGTGAACCACTGAGATCATAGTTTAATGAGTGGGAAGTTACTCTGTCGCACATTGTATAAACCATATTATGTTGGACAGGTTTATTTGCGGTTTTTTTTATCCATGCTATTTCATCTATTCGAATGTTCAAAGTATCTGCAAGTTATCAGCAAAATATCAGCAAAGATTCTTCAAAATTTTAACTATGTATAGGTAAATTTTCTTTGATTCATAACTATACAGGTTTTGGGGTCATATAGACAGTTATTTGATCTTTAACTCATTATTTTCATTTGGAAATTAACTCAGGATTTCATATTGATTATTACAATGTCGAAAGTGTATTGTGTTTTAAGATGTTTTCTTTTTTTCCTTTTTTTTTTTGCTTCAAAGTCAGGGAAGTGTCTTTTTTAGGAAATAATATAAAAACAATTTTAAGATAATCACGAAAAGGTCAATTCCATATACTAAATATCAGCTTTGTAATAATACAGAATTTTTATTGGAATTGTAAGATTTTGTTAATAAATCTACTTTGGGAAAAGATCGCAAAACACTTGCGCCAAGTGATTTTTGATTATGGATTTTCCTCATTGAGGCACCTGTCCCCTCGTCCAATGGTGACGGGCTGGAGTTAGTGCTCAGCACCTGATGTGTCCCAGAATGAAAATGCCAAAGGTACGTCAAAAATTCTCGTACCGTCTTCTCGGAACGAGTAATTCCAGCGGTGAATACCATGTTAATCCGATTCATATTTCAAGACAGTGAGTGCATGATTTTATTCCTAAACAACTAAAAGACACAAGTTTCTTCAAATAATGCCAATCGTATATTTTCTGTTGTAGATATTAAATATATGAATATACTTACAAAATATAAGAAATGAATTAAGAATGAAACAGAAATTATGGAAGAAGATAAAACAAAGATTCTTTTGTCTGCCAACCAGATATTCGGTTACTTTGAATGCAAAATAAGGAAAATCAAAAGAGCAGATCAAATGAATACGTGACACCAGAGAAGAAGTCTCGCTTTTATCTTTGACAAAACCACAAATAACTTAATATTATTGATACTACAGACCCTGATAAAATGTTGATTCAAAATCTATAGAAGTACATTTGTTTTTGTTTTTTTTTAGGTGAAAGATAGTTAAGTAGATTAGAATAGGTATAGGCAAACACAGCGCAATAGTGTAATATATATATATATATATATATATATATATATATATATGTGTGTGTGTGTGTGTGTGTGTGTGTGTGTTTATGATTGTGTGTGCTTGCCTGTCAATGTGTAGATTGATAGATTGATTGATAGATATGTATAGATTGATTGACAGTCACATTCATACACGCATACACACATATATATCCTCAGAGTAAGATCGATATATAGATGTGATCAGAATGAAAAATAAAGAAAAAAAAACAGATAAATTCGTAGATAGAATTTGAACTAAAAAAGATGTGCCTATCAAAACTACTTTATAATTTTTTTTATTTTTTGTAAATAACCGTATTTTGCTGGTGAATATTGTTTACAGGGTCAAAACGTTGTTTTCGATTTCACAGTGGATGATTCTGTTTCTTCCCACCAGCCTGCTTTTGTTTTTTTTGCTTTTTTTGGGGGTGGGTGGGTTGTTTTGTTTTTCTTTGTTTTTTTAGCTTGATTGTGGAATTCATTTTCATGAGATGATTTACGACGCCTTGATCTTTTTTTCTCCACACAATGGGAATTGATTTCTTTCTATGTTTTGTCTATTTTCACTAGGGTATAAATTGGTATCATTAATCGAGAATTGTTGATAATGATGATGTACTTCATTCCTGTTTTAAGGTGTCCTTGTGAATTTTAACTTATCGACATTTTAAAATACTCATAACTTGTTGTTTTTTTATTCAATTTCTCCTTGTGATTTTTTCCCACCAGCCTAAGCTGATGGATTTTCAGTGAAGTCTAAGTCACAGCCAGTCTCCCTGGGCCTCCAGGACTCTCTTCAGAAATCTGATTGGTCATATTAATGTTTTAGTTTGGATGTTCTAGATTCATTCCTGAGATACAGGAAGACTCTTCAAGTCTCCAGGACTCTTCTCAGTATTCTGCCCGTTATCAATAGTGTAGTAGTTTGTATGGTCTCCTATCGTCTGCCAACATCCAAGTCCTCTAGTCCCTCTAGTAATCATTTCGTTACTGTTCCAAACGCACCAATTACAATTGGTATAATTGTCACATTCATGTTCAATAGTTTTTCAGTTCCCTTGCAAGGTCGAGGTAATTGTCTTCTTTTCACATTCTTTCAGTTTTATTCTGTGGTCAGCCGGGACCGCTAAGTCTACAATTTTTCAAGTTCTCTTCTTTTTGTTGATTATTATTAGGTCTGGTCTTCTGGCCGAGATTAGGTGATCTGTGTGTATGTCAAAGTCCCATAGGAGTTTATGTGCGTTATTTTCTAGGACAGGGTCCTGGATATGACACTTCTGCATCTGATGGTGAAGCTCCAATACTTGAGCTTTTGTAACATAGAATATTCCTTCGTTACAGTAACTCTAACGTTGAACAATTTCTAATGGATAACATTTCTCACCCAGTCAGGACATCTAGTTTTCTCAGAAATCCAGGAATCTTCAAGTTTTCTCACCTCAGCTGTCAGTCAAGATCTATGTATTTTTCCTTTTCTTTTAGCTTTCAGGGTTTTCATTTCGTTCTGCTTTACCAGTAAAATCCATTAGTTGACAAGTTTTTTTCATCTCCTAATTTAACACAAGATCTAATCTTCTCGATAAAATTGGTCGATTCTTTTTGTCTTAAAGTCACATAATCATTCATGTTTCACATTCTTGGACAGATTCTGCCTTGTGTATAAAACATTTGTTAATATGGTCAATTCTAATCTCTTGCATATTTCCCAGGAGAAAAGCCATCCTATTCAGTCATGTCAACTCATAATCTTTTTTGTGTTTGTCTCCTACAATCCTTTGTCATGTTTTTAACTGTTTTATAAGAGTCACAGAATGAACTTTACCGATACTTATTATTATTATTATTATTATTATTATTATTATTATTATTTCTTACTCATTAGAGTTTTTCACATCCGTTTCAGCTGATGGTCTTTCACTGGTGTTTACTTAACAGCGAGCCTCCTCAAGTCTCTAGGACTCTTTTCACTATGCTGGTCGTCCTCAACAATGTTGTAGTCTGAATTGTCTCTAATCGTTCTTCGACTTCCAAGTCCTCCAGTCCCTTTAATAATCCTTTAGTAACTGTAACAAAAGCACCAATCACAATTGGTGTAATTGTCACCTTCACGTTCCATAGTGTTTTTTTTTTTTTCATTCTCTGGCAAGGTCTACGTACTTATCCTTCTTTTCACATTCTTTCAATGTTATTCTGTGATCACCTGGTAGAGCAATGTCGACTGTTTTGCAAGTTTTATTTTTTCATTGATTGCTATATGGTCTGGTTTTCTGACCAAGAGTAGGTGATCCGTTTGTTTGTCAAAGTCCTATGGGACTCTCCCGGGCAGCTGCTGGGTTGTGCATATACCATTTGTTCGTATGGTCAAATTAAAATTTCTTCCACATTTCCCAGTGGATCACCTTATCCCCCTAGTAGTGTGTAGTCTTATACTCCTTCAGTGTTAATTTACTGCATTCGCTTATTATATGATTGATGGGTTTTTTTCTATCTACACATAACCAACATTTGCTATTTTGTTGTGTCTTATCTATTCTCGCTTTGATTTGATTGGATCTTATGACACTGTTTTATGCTGCTATTAGGAAAGATTCTTTTTTTCTATTAAACTTTCTTATCCTTAGCCACGTCCAGATTTCCACGTGCGAGATGTCGTTTATTAGTTGTTTAAAGCGCCCATAGAGTGTTTTTTTCTTCCGATTTTTGTTTTCTAGTTATCATATTTACCAACCCTTCCGTTCGGGCAGGATATGACACAATTTTATTTTCTAATTATTATCATTAGGTTGGTCAGCGTGTTTTCAGTATTGTTTTTGATGGCCTTAATCAGTCCTCCTTCGTGCTTTTTTCTATGCTGTCCTCGAGTCGTTGTATCGATGCGTCAACACTTTCTTCAATGCTGGCAAGTACTCGTCTTCTCTCTTTTCTTGATACATATAGTCTGCCAACGTCGTCTCCGGCATGTAATGCCTTATGTATGCTCAAGTATTTGTAGGTTTCGTTTTCTGAGAGCGTTCTAATCTTGTCTTGACTTGGTAGTTCCATTCCGTCAGTCAGGTGTCGTTTGTCACATTTCCTTACTAGCATTGTACATTTTTCTATCCGAAATTCCATTCCTATGTCCTGACTGTATATTCCAACTGCATGTATTAGAGTTTCCAGTTTTTTTTTCCTTTTTTGCAAATATTTGATGTCATCCACGTAAA
Organism: Sepioteuthis lessoniana; assembly: GCA_963585895.1. NCBI lineage: Eukaryota > Metazoa > Mollusca > Cephalopoda > Myopsida > Loliginidae > Sepioteuthis > Sepioteuthis lessoniana. Next base: position 144,695 of record CAUZXS010004286.1, read on the forward strand.
TTAGGTGATTGCGATCTATTAAGTTCTTATCCGGCTTATTGTTGTTGTCATTATTATTATTATTACTTCTTGCAAATTCTGCTCTTAACGTTAACTAAACTGTGTATTTATGCTAAACTGAAGTGTTTGAAATGGATCTTTTTTTATATCTATCTGCGTGTAAACAAAAAATGTAGTAATGCTAAACTGAATTGTTTAAAGTAGAAGTATTTATATGTAGGAAATTGGATTTGGACTTGAATAAACTACAATAGTTGACATGCAATAAAATCAAACGAGAAAATTTCTATATTCTAGCAGTAAATTATTATTCATTTTACCTTTCAGCAAACCACTTGTGTTGGTAAATTTTGTGTATGATTTTGTAAATTTATAGCCTTAAGTGCATTTCCTACGTATGCAAACGAGTGACATTATTACAGTTACAAATAGTTACGGCGGAATCGCATCTCCCAGGAAGATGTCTATATGAATAGACACCTCTGTTGAATGCTTTGCATCAAGTCTTAATTCCATATATATATATATATATATGTGTGTGTGTGTGTGGGTGTTTTTAACCAATAATGAGCACTTTTATCATTTGAGGAATTTTATTTTGGAAATAGAATCAGAAAATGAAAATGTATTTTTTTAAATCAAGAAAACAAATTATATCTTTCTTGAAAATACCTGGAGCTGAAAGAGCTGAAAATTTATCCCTACTTGGTATACATCGACTTCTAAATAACTAATAAAACATAATTCGAATATCAATTTTTTTTCTTATTCGGATATATATATATATATATATATATATATATATATATATTGTAAATCAATAAAATATCATTGTTGTATTATATCATCGTCATCTTTGGTAAATTTCGATATCATCCTCAACACTAATGCTGATCCCATATTTATATTACTTCGCTGAAAATTTCAGATGAAATTTCTTTTTGATCTCATAATTTAGCCTGCAGCACTGTTATCTTGCTAAGATATGCCATTTGAAGTATCTATCTTCCAATACTGACTGTTTTGCGTGGTATTTTTTAGTCATATTGATACTATTCCGCAGAGAGGATCATCAGTTCCGTAAATTGCGATTTTTGTATTTCATATAGGCAGATGACCCCGTCGGCTGAAGGTGTAGAATAACCGACTGTACCAATGCAGAGAAGTAAATACCCGCCACCTAACGAGGGTCCTGGATATGACACATCTGCATCTGATGGTGAAGCTCCAATACTTGAGCTTTTGTAACATAAAATATTCCTTCGTTACAATAACTCTAACTTTGAACAATTTCTAATGGATAACATTTCTCACCCAGTCAGGACATCTAGTTTTCTCAGATATCTAGGAATCTTCAAGTTTTCTCACCTATGTTGAAAATGATGTTTTCTAAATGTTCTCAGTCTTTCCAGCGACTTTTAATCCCCCAGTCTACTTTTAGGCCTTTAGAGACCGTTCCTAGAGCATCAAGTTGAATTAACATTGCTGTCACTATCATACTCAACAATTCCAGCTGTCAGTCAAGATCTATGTATTTTTCCTCAATTGATCTATATATTTTTCCTCAATTGAAATCGCCTCTTCTAAGTATCCATAGTTTACATGAGTATTTTCCTCGTTTACAACAACCTCGATTATTCCTCAAACCTCAATACTTGCGGCCTTTTTTTCAATAATATTTGATACAGTTCCCAATGATCATGTACAGTAGATTCTAATTCCCATTACATCTTGTTATTTCCATGAGCATTATTGCTCTGGTCTATTGGCAACGGTTTCAGCCACAAAGGATTCGATGAAAGAACTAAATACCTGACGTTCCTGTCTACTTGACAATCATTCAGTATTTTGGTCAAAGCTGGTTCTAATGATATTAAAAAAATCCTTTTCTACCGATGATGAGTTGATATTAGTACTTTTTGTTAAATTTATGTCAAACGAAAAGTACCGATATACATCTTCCTGAAAAGTTATATTATGTTAAGTGAGTTAATAAGTTTACTTTCAGTTAAAGTCACATTAAACGAATTTTATTGATATTTTTCTTCATGAAAAGTCATGGAATGTTTGTGAATATTTATTGATTTAGATTCTCAAAAATAGTCGTCAGTAGTTGTTTAAATATCATTTATTCTGAACGTTTTTGCAATTAAATATGGACGGATATTTACAATGACCTGTTGGTGGGGTTTACAATACGCTGACTGTATTCTCTGAAAACGTAAAGACTCATGTTTAAAAAAAAAAGCAGCATTTTGGATATAACCCTAAAATGCGTCTGGTGCTGAGACTCCGGTTGTTAGGGAGGTAATGGCCAAAGAGCTTGACTGTAGCCTTGAGTTAGAAAAGTTCGAACTCGAGTCCCGCTACTACGTACACTTTTAAACTAATATTCTTGGTAAATGAATGAAACATTCTTATTCCTTCCCACAATGGGTTAAATAGAATCATGGTTTTTCCTCTTCAGGGATAAAATAGGCATTAAATAACCCAGGAAAGTTGACACGCAATAAAGCAAGGTAACCAACCAACCAACCAACCAACTAACCAACCAATCAGCCAAATTCCAGTACTGGAGATCTGGGGACAGTAGAGTGCTATAATAATTGATATTAGGAAAACCTGGTTTGGTTTTATGTCATATTAATCATCGTTGGCTATTTAATGCCGAATCTCGTTTTTACACAACCATGTATCTCAAAATAGATGTAACCCATTAATCTGATAATGATTTATTACTGAGACAAGAAACTTAATGTCAGCTTGAATGAGAAAATGCTTGATCTGGATTCTGTATGGGTACAGCTGAAGATCCTTCATTAAGAATCTTTACTATAATGCACGCGAAAGTTGAAGTTCTTGGAAACTTCTTCAGAGAGACTTTTTCGGATTACTTCCGACTGAATCTCTCACTGTATCCACATTGCCAAGACATCTCGCTGTCAACTTCCTGCCTGATTTGAGATTTCCTGACTTCTAGTTGAAGTTGTTTACTGATCATGTAGGTTGATATTTTTGTACCCAACAACAAATTTGGCTTTTATGGTGATAATTGCAAAAGTTAAACTTCTTGCGAAATTTTGCTTGCAGAGTTTTGAATGTTTTTTCCACAGATAAACGATGCAAAATATTTTCCATCTCCTGTCAAAAAATGGTGTTCTCGTATTAAAAGTTGTTATAATAAACTATGTTTTTAAAATCTGAAACAAAAAGGAACGCAGCATTATTATTATTAGGGTTATAATCAGTGAAATGGGTCCCATATATATTGAGACACCCTATAAATAAAATATATGGTTTGTGATCAGATTTTGTATATACACACAATCAAATTATCTTACAGTTATGTTTATAACTATTAAATTTAGCATAACGTTAGGTTACAAGTTTTCATGTATATATATATATATATATATATATATATAATTGAATATATATATATATATATATATATATATATATATATATATATATATATATATATATATACCTAACAATTCAATTATATGTCAGTCATTTGCTTACACACAGTTAAATGATCAAACACCTCTATTTCTAATAATGCAATTTAACACAAGTCATTTGTTTGCTCTCAGGTTAAATGTCAAACAGTCCTATTTGATCAATTGATATGACTTTATCATTTGCTACCACTCTCGGCCAGAGTGAACCAAGAAGTGATGGCAAAGAAGGGGAACTCTGTATTCTCCAAAGTTCCAGCATTACAGGAGCATTTATATAGGATTGTTTTATGTCATAAAGAGGACATTCATTTTAGTGGTCTTAACGCTCTGCAGAGATGCAGTAAGTTTATTCTTCACTGCACGGTAGAAAAACTTGAGCGCAATGATTAATTAACATTACTAGTAAGTTGAAGTCACATACATCATAGAAAAATGTTTGTATATGATAAAATATAGTTTAAACAATAGAACTGAAAGCAAATTTCATATTATATGTATAAGAATTGGAATATTTGATATATAACTTAGCGATAAAAATTCTCAAGACATTTACACAAAAATGTTGATTTACAATGGAAGCAGTTCTCTTATACGTAAGTGGGAAATGCCCCAATATGTGTATGCATGCCGTTAAAATCAATTAAACTATCATTAAATCTTAAAACGGCAATTAAAGATGAAATAAGTGACATCTATTTTTCCATGATATAAAGTTAACATTATTCTATGAAATATTCTAATGAATTTATGTAGAAATATATTCAATAAAACGTAGTTGACATTTTTTATCAATTGAACACTTTTTGCATATTGAAAGACCATGTACACTATGAGGCTTTGTAATTATTTGATACAAATATGATGACATTTGATATAAAAAAATCATTCATGATTTTATTTCTCTGTTTGTTTCGATGTCTATCATCTCTTTCTCTCTCTCTTTCTCTCTCACTCCTTCTATGTTTGTGTATATGTGTGTGTGTGTGTGTGCTTGAGAGAAAAACTTTAAATAAATCCGACAGTATAAGAATATATTAACATACTGTTGAATTAATTTCCAGTTTTCACTGATATATATATATATATATATATATATATATATATATATATATATATATATATATTGGACTCTATCTATCTATCAATATAGTCATGCAATGATGATGTTTTGTTCCTTAGCTATTGTCACCAACACATACAAAAATAAAATAATGTAGCGAAATTTGAAGATACACCTACGAATTCACATCCGCTTATAAACGCGCTGCGTTTGTAAATTCACTTAAATTCATAAAAAACACACATTAATACGCAACTAAAACCCATACATGCATACGCACACACCCATACACCCATTTAAACACTCAAACTCTTACAACCACACGTAAATAATCATACAAAATCTCAACGGTTTTTTACTGTATTTTTTCGATTTTCGATTCATTTCATTTTCTTAACTGCCTGATGATTGTTTTTTTTTTTTCAAAAACTCCGTGAAACCAAAGGGTGGCTGTCTAAATTCCACGAATGAAATATATATATATATATATATATATATATATATATATATATATATATTATTATTATATCTATCAATATATATATATATATATATATATATATATATATATATATATATATATATATATATATATTAAAGAAACAAAACGAACAATGCACGCGGGTCAAATAAGTTTACGGTTGAGTAATTGATTTGCATTGTTTCCTCGTCGAACCATCGACACTGCTTATTTTCTCCAATGAAAATGTTAATAACAAGTACGTCAACTGCAATAAGATTCCGCCACACGACGAAATAGGAGAGTCTCTATGATATACCCGTCGATGATAATAATCGCATTTTTAAATTTCACGATCATGATTTATTTCCCTGATTTTTATAAGGATATTTCTGGTAATAATAAGTCAAGTCAAGGAGTCTGATGTGTTACTCTATTGGTTTTAGTATATGAATGATGATGATTATTATTATATATCCTGATTAAGTAAAATATCTCGTTTACTTGTAAATCTTTATCCTGTTGTATTATCGTCATATTATCTACTTGTAATCTATTGTGATATTACACTGCATTTCTTTGCATGAAGCACTGTAAAGATTTTACGGAATAACAACGTGTTTAGCGTTAAATTTTAAACATAATCCTATGTATGTATGTATGTATGGATGGATGGATGAATGTAGGCTCCGGTCAAAGGGCGTAGTATGCTTATGTGAAATTGCTTAAATCGTTACAGGTAATATGAAACCGTACTTCCTGTTTTGTTGTCGTGTCATCGGCAAATCAACCGTTAACGCAACAGGGTCTGCCTGGTAAGGAAGTAGGCTAGACATAGATGAAAAACATGACCTGTCAACAGGGTCTAGGAATCTTTGTTTGCTCAACAGCCATCTTGCACATTATTGCTGGGTCTGTTGGACTCTTATTCTTTGGCAAGTGATCGATCCAAGTACAAAAATTAAATATCTAATATGACACCTGAAGGTGACGATTTTACTGATTAACTTGTTTTGGCTTGTCACTGGATAATAATGAAGACGTAGAGAGTGATATTCTTACGGTATAAGCGTTGGCTACTACAACAACATGGTATACAAATATTCCCGTATAATCTTTTTATCTTCCAACCTTTCTCTTCTAAAAAGTCGCATGGTCATGGAAGGGTGGTATATATATATATATATATATATATATATATAGTCATCCACAGACGGATATGTTTCATTCTGTCAGAACTCATCAGTGTGGCTAGAAAAACTAGCTTCCCCCGGCTAACCCAAACGCCAATCCGAGACTCTACACCTCATCCTCGAGGGACCAGTAGCAGCGAAGTAAATTTTAAACGGTTATAAATCACAATTACTATTGTTTACATACGTCCGCTTAACGGCTACCGAGAGCTCAATTCATATATATGAAGAGCCTTGCAATAAACGCTCATGGTAACGCGATTACTTCATTCGCAAAAGAACTCAACCCCACGGGGTAGAAGAGTATATAAATATATATATATATATATATATATATATATATATATATATATGTGTGTGTGTGTGTGTGTGTGTCTGTGTCTGTGTGTGTATGAATATGATTATTGTCCTTTTCCTGACACAAAAAATACGGCACCCGAAACGACCCCCACAAAATTTAGAAGCAAATTTCAAATAACGACTTTTCTTGAGTTAGAATTTGTAACTACATAATCGACTTACAATTTTTCTAACCGTTGTTAGTTTATCATACTTTGATATATTGGTCACGTAAATATAAATTCTTGATTATATATATATATATATATATATATATATATATATATATATATATATATATTATTTGTTAAGGTTTCCTATTGTATTTTCTTGTCAATATTAATCAAATTAGATCCATTATCGCAGGAATAATTTGATATGTTTCAGCCTCCAGATCAGACATACTTTTGCCGACAAATGTTTTTGAAGTTTCAATTTCGAGCTATTTGTTTGGTAAATCTCAGCGTTTGTTTAATAATATGGTTTATATAGATGGAAATTATTTTCAATATGCAAGTTCTGCATGAAAGAAAATGCCATTAGAAAAAGTTCTAGTCATATTCGGTGTGGAAGCTGAAAGACCAAAATCTGTATCGATATCAGCAGTGGAGACACTTTTATGTAAAAGACAAAAGGACAGCCATTATATGAATATAATAATCTAATTCTCTTTAAACTACTCCATTTTAGATAAAGCGGTAGGAATTTGTGGATTTCAGCCTGGTTAAACAATGCCTCTTTTGTTTCATGACGTTATATTAAGGACATTAATTCTAGTTCTTGTAATACGTCAGAGTAAAACATATAACCAAAAGAATGAAAAAATATTTGTTGTTCCCGGAAAAATATATCAACAAATATTCATATATCTGATGCCTTAAAATTAGAAATTTAAATGAAACATCGTTTTATGCTTTGAAGAATTAAGACCAATACAAATAAAATTGTATTTCAGATCATCAGTTTTTTGTTTATGCTTTTTACAGATTTCTTTATTCGTTGCGCGTGCACCCCGCACACGTATATATGCATGTGTGTGTGTGTGTGTGTGTGTGTGTGTGTGTGTGTGTGTGTGTGTGTGTGTGTGTGATATGGCAGCAATTACAAGTCGATGCAGATGGACTTTAGGATCAATTTTTTCTTTAATTTTTAATTTAAAATTCCGCGTTCCGTGTGACTAACATTAACAAGTCTCATGAACCTAAAATTTGATGACAGGCAAGTGCCAATCAGAAAAAAAGAGGGGACATTTTTAACAACTTATAAGGGAGTTTTGATATTATTTCTGTTCTGTTATGCACAAATTAAATTATATTAAAGCAGTTTTAATGCTACTATACTTTTAACACACCATATATATATATATATATATATAGCCAAGAACTACCGAGGGATAACACTTACATCCATAGCAGCCAAAATCTACAAAAAGTACGTTCACCAGATAGAGACACGGAATACTTCGACATTGTTTCAGGAGTACTACAAGGAGACACGCTAGCCCCATACCTCTTTATCATCTGTCTAGACTACGTGCTTAGAACTTCGATCGACAAAATCAGAGAAAATGGCTTCGAGCTGATTAAGAAAAGAAGCAAAAGGTACCCCGCAAAAACAATCACAGACGCCGACTACGCTGATGACTTGGCGTTACTGGCGAATACACCTAATCAAGCAGAGACACTACTGCATAGTTTGGAACGAGCCGTAGCAGGCATTGGCCTCCATGTCAATGCACACAAAACTGAATATATGTGTTACACGGGCAACATTACCACACTAGACGGAGCCTTTCTGAGGCTGGTGGATATATTCACCTACCTAGGAAGTAGCGTCTCATCAACCGAAAACGACATCGACACACGACTGACGAAAGCATGGACGGCTATAGATAGGCTCTGTCAAGTCGTGTCTGGTGGGAGGCAGCGACAAATATCGGCTCTCGATCATATGGAAATCCGACCTGACCAATAAAAGGAAACGCAGTTTCTTCCCGGCAGCGGTTGTATCGATACTGCTATATGGATGCACTACATGGACGCTAACTAAACGGCTGGAGAAGAAACTTTACGGCAACTACACAAGAGTGTTGAGAGCAATACTGAACAAGTCCTGGCGACAACACCCCACGAGACACCAACTATACGGCCACTTGCCTCCCATCACGAAAACTATGCAAGTTAGACGAACCAGACACGCAGGACACTGCTGGAGAAGCAAGGACCTGCTCGTAAGTGATGTACTCCTATGGACCCCCGCATATGGCCAAGCAAAAGCAGGACGACCAACCCGAACTTACATACAGCAGCTATGTGAGGACACAGAATGTAACCCTGAAGACCTGCCGGAGGCGATCAATGATTGGGAGAAGTGGCGAGAGATGGCCCGGGATATCCGTGCTGGCGGCACGACATGATGATATATATATATATAATATATATATATATATATATATACTTTTTGACTTGTAATGCACGAAGAATACATATATATATATATATATATATAGAGAGAGAGAGAGAGAGAAAGTCAGACAGATAGACAGACAGAAACAGAGACGGATATATATATATATATATATATATATATATATACAGAGAGAGAGAGAGAGAGAGCGAGAGATGGTTTGTAGCACTCACTGGCAAAAATATTTGAAGAATTTTACTGAATATACATACCCACATCACATCAAATGTGATGTTGTTATTCCAAGATTTGTTGTATTAGATAAATGCGCTAAAAATCCGGATAATTTACGCAATCAATACCCTGCATTCAAAATATGAATAACATTCAAACAAGCATTATTGTTGAATTTTTTTTTTTTTCTTAATTTTACGATAGCTAATAAAAAGAAAATCAATATAAACTTACAATTCGAAAAATTTAATTGAATGAAAAACCGGAATATTTGAAGTTGTGAAGTAACTAAATAGTGGAGGCCTATATATGAAGCTGAAGTCTAAGAAGCCCAGTTGGCTACGGCTGTAGAATCAACCGACTCCATCACTGCAGAGGCGTAACTCCAAGATATGACACTAAAAAACGTGATGGTGAGACTCTAATGTGCTGGAAATCGTGATACATAGCAATACTTGGAAAAATTTAACTTGTATTTTTTGTTTTATTTATACTCTATTGAATTGTTTGAAATAGAACTGTTTGATCATTTATCAGTGTGTAAACAAACGACCCATGTTTAATTCAAATATTATTGATACATAGCACAACTTGGAATAATTATATTAATCTAATATATATGCATAAACCGGATTTGGCTTTTAATAACTTACAACGGGTGATATGCAATAAAACCAAACCAAAGCAAAACAAAACCTATTTTTTGAGAAAAATAATTAACTTCCATTGTTCGATTTAAAAAATTACACACACACACACACACTCTCTCTCTCTCTCTCTCTCTCTCTCTCTCTCTCTCTCTCTCGCTATATATATATATATATATATATTATGTACAATTGTTTTCAGGGGTTGCACACTCTTGCAAAGGAACTTACTGGTTGCAACTTACGCAATGTAAAGTTCTTCTACTGAATTGAACACCTTCGTCTCTGTTAGAATAAAATGAAAACAAATCGAAAAGATTTATACATATACGTTCAAATCCGTAGCTTACATCACGGCTGACGGTGGCTGTATGGTTATTGGTCGGTTTTCGATTCCACCTTGAAGTATCTCGCGTCTCAAGCAATATTGATGAGTTATGATACAACAAAACACTCTGTGGAGGACTATATATATGGAACTAATTAAAAAGAAAACTGTGAGTGGAACTGATAAAATTAAGGATAATAACGTGCATTAATTCTTTATCATTCTTCCTTTTTTTATAAGTAGTTTTCTTTCGTTTTTAAAAGGAATTTTAGAACAAACTATTCAAAATAAATATTCGTATGAATGAGCAGATATTAACGCACGCAATAATATATACATATCTGTCTCTCACTCTTCACACACACACTCATATATATATATATATATATGGGATTTTTAAAAATGTCTTTCCCGCATGGAAAATATTCTTTCAATAATATTAATAATAATAATAATAATGCAACAAAATCGCAAATGTAGGCTATGCGGTGACAGGCTTAAACCATCAATCTCATAATAAGCTAATGCAGTAAATTAGCACTGAAGGGGTATAAGACGAGACACGAATATGTGGGCAAGGTGATCCACTGGGAGATGTGCGAGAAATTTAAATTTGACCATACCAACAAATGGTATATGTACAACCCCGCACTTGTCCTAGAAAATAACACACATACACTCCTATGGGACTTTGACGTACAAACGGATCACCTAATCTCGGCCAGAAGACCAGACCTTGTAATAATCAACAAAAAAAAAAAAAAAAAAGGAATTTACAAAATTGTCGACATTGCTGTTCCGGCTGAACGCAGAATAAAACTGAAAGTATATGAACTGAATGATAAATACATCGACCTTGCCAGGGAATTGAAAGAAATATGTGGAACATGAAGGAGACAATTATACCAATTGTGAGGGTGCTTTTGTACAGTAACTAAAGGATTACTAAAGGGACTGGAGTATTTGAAAGTTGGCGGACGAGTGGAGAACATCCAAACAACAACATTATTGAGAAGACTCATGGAGACTCGAGGAGACTTGCTGTCACTCCTATGAAAGATCATCAGCTGACGCTGATGTGAAAAACTCCAATGGAAACAATAATAATACTGATATATATAAATATATATATATATATATATATATATATATATATATATATATATATATATATATATTATTATTATTATTATTTTCGAAAACTGATTTTCCTCGCGGGAAAGTATATTTTTTAAAAATTCCATCAATGCTGCAATTCTTCCTTTCCAGCACAGATACTTCGAGCAGTTAACAGGTTCCTCGACATATCACCGAACCAATTTATCATAATATTTTTATATATCTTATAATAGTGGAAGTTGCTTGGTATGTGTGTTTTCCCCTCCGTCTCATCTCTACTTCCACTCTTACACCATACAGACATTACTGTATTGTGTGACGAATATTGCGTATTTATTAGCCCTTCTTCGTCAGTTTTACCCGCAAGATTCATGGGAAGATTGTGTATTTTTTTTACAAATAAAGGTATCCTCTAGTCATATAAGGCATGTAAGTAGACCGACCGTCGTCGAGAGCAACCCGAAGGTCTTCTTTTTCAATAGCTACTACATCGAGGAATTTGGGAGGGCCTTACACCTTTCATGAATTGCTCCACTCCCCATTGATCTGTCCCTTATTATTGTCAGGTAGGTGAAGAAGTTTTGTACTATTTTTTGAGTATTTGGTATGACTCGATCTGGGATTGAACCCGGTTTCCTGGACCACTGGCGACCAATCTTACCATAATGTCAATTCAGGTTAATTCAAGCCAAAATCACAATGTATTTGATTTGTAAAAAAACATATACGATGCAAAAAAAATTCTACAAAATTATAAAAACTAATGACTAAGTGTTCTACGATAAGATTCCCAATGTGCAATACGATTCAAAGCTTCTGGGATCAAACGTTCAGAAACGAGGATCAGTAGCGGATCTGAGGATCGTAATCGTAAAACTAATTTGTAAGTTGCACCCTGTTTTACAATTTTAACGTCATAATAAAATAAAAATGTTTAAGACGTTCCTTCATTCAACGACTTTTTGAAGAGTAAACACATTTAAGGTACAAATATAACATTATCAAGAACCGCTTATTTCCATGCCAAAAGCTCCTCTTAGTTGCTCGTCTTCCATTCCCTGTTTTAATATTTTTTTGATTGTCCTATCCCATGAACACTTTTATCGATTTTTCGTTGATTACCAAACAAAATCCTGTTTTCTTGGCGGCCCACATCTTACAAAATCCATCCTCTTAAAGAATTTGCCTAACGGCAAATCAGTTACATTTCTGCTACGTGTATGTCGAAATGCTTATAAGTATACAAACGTGCCTCGAGCAATGTCCACACAATCATCACTAGGCTCTGACGAAGGTTACTAATGGAGGTTATGTTTTTGAAATAGGCAAGGCATAGCTGAATTAGTCTTGTCCATACTTCAAGTATCTTCGTCACTTCTCTATTCTTGTAGCTGATTAAGACTAAATCCGTGGGAAAAAACAAAACAAAACAAAAATACAATCATAATCGTGCAATTGTGCAAATTATAGATGTTAAGACTTGGCCCTATATTTCTATAGCCTCTTCAAAAAACAAAAGAGATACTCAATGAATCAAATGTAGGAGGTATAACCGGCTCATTGTCCTAGTGGGTAGAATGTTCAACAATGATCCGAGAGACCTGGGTTCAATCCCAGGTCGAGTCATGCCGAAGACTTTAAAATTGGTACTTGATACCTCCAAGCTTAACACTCAGCAATAAGATAAGGTACTTATCAAGGGTATAGTGGAGCAATCCTGGGAAAGGAGTATCACCCTCCCTTACACCTCAGTGTCCTAGCGATGGAAAAGGGAGCCTACTAGTCACCTGCGACTTCGGGCGCCAACTTCACAATCCAACAATAAAATAATTATGGTGAACATTGCACGGAAACGGTCTTTTTATTTTTATTCATATTTGCTATGGATCTTCCGTAAGGACATAACACAACATTCAACATAACAAACTTCCTTCAGATTGACGGAACATAGAAGGCCGTCCCTGATATGAAAATAAAGTACATCTGATGGTAAAACTCAAGTTTGACCGCTCTGATATGTACGGAGTACTTCTTCATTCCCAATCTTCCTAGGTCAAAATTTCTAATAATTCATACAGTCATACTCTCTCAAAGATACACAAACACAGACCCTCCACACACTCTGACACAGAACCCCCATGACCCCCCATATATATATATATACATGTATATATATATAAAAGAATAGTGGTTCATAGTAGCATTTATTCTATAACCAATGTGCCTGTGCTTAAACATGATCTTTCTGATAGCATGGTTGCCATGTAGAGAATAAAAAGCTCGGTCCTCCTTATTTCATTCCCTGTAGCTAGGCGAACTATTAATAGTTTCAGGCCATTTCTAATGGCATTAACATGAAGAGAATCATAAAGCCCCACATTCAGGATTTTGACTCATTATGTTCATTTTAGTAACTATATATCTCGAAAGTATGAATATTCGTTTCTGAATTTCTTTACAATTTAATACATATATAACAAAAATTGTTTGAAAATAATAGCTGAAAATATATTTTAAACCATAAAGACTGGATTAAAATTGACAAGGATTTATAGGAAGGTGGTAATTTACATAGTTTTAAATCTGTCAGATATAATATCATCTGCCAAATATTAAAGTAGAAACAAATATATTGTAATTAGATTATTTCGCTTTGCGATAACAGTAATGTGGCAACCAGTAATCATATAAGATCACACTGATATTAGGATGAGGTTTCCGCTCTGACAACGTTGTTGACCGTATCTGTAATCATCTCAACATTCTATGAAGAGTAATGGCTTTTAACTAGTTTATTTTAATCTGACAGTCTCTTTCTCTCTCTCTCTCTCTCTCTCTCTCTCTCTCTCTCTCTCTCTCTCTCTCAAACACACACACACACACTCTCTCTCTCTCTTTCTCTCTAATATACTCATTCACTTGCACACCCACACACACACACTCTCTCTCTCTCTTTCTCTCTAATATACTCATTCACTTGCACACCCACACCCACACTCACACACACACACACACACATATAGATAGACAATTTCGTATTTTCATAACTTGACCGTCTCTGTATTCATTTTTTGAAGAGTAATGGCTTAAAACATGCTTACTTTTATCTTAGACTCTGTCTCTGTCTCTCTCTCTATCACACACACACACACACACACACACACACACACACACACACACACACACACACACACACACACACTTCCAAATTATTTTAATTTTTTATCTTTTATTTTTATCTTTATTTTCTGATTTTTTTAATTTTATTTTTTTAATTACCTTATTTTATCTACTGAATACGAAATTTAACTCCACATTCGCGACTCGGCGATAGGACAGAGCATGTAAAAGTGTCATCTGACGAGACGGAGAATATACCAATAATATTCTCCGCCGAAATAAATTTATTATGACGGCTTAATGGAGTTTGAGTCTCCATTTAATTGTACTATATATATATATATATATATATATATATATAGAGAGAGAGAGAGAGAGAGATAGCATTCCATTATTTTCTCCCATAGATAGATAATTCCGTAATTTCATAACTTGACTCATTCTTGTTTGCGTTTTCTTTAATTTTATCAGAATATTACAATATGTCAAATCAACACATAATTCTACTTTTTATTTCGAATTGTTCCTTTCCTTGTATAGAAATGCTATTCACTAGAAGAGAAAATGAGTTTAAATCGTAAACATATCATTTTGAGTTATTTCTACGTTCGCTGTTTAGATTTGAAACAAAATGAACAAAACCTGTCGAGTTTTTGGATTACTAAACCATATCATTTTTTATGAAACCCATAGTGCATCCCAAATATCATCAAATCTTTTGAAATATCATGCATATATATATATATATATATATATATATATATATATATATATATAGTATTCTTAAAAAAATATAATCGGAAAACCTATTAACTCAGATGCGTAAAAGGATAGAGATAAATTTATAATCCTTTGTGATTGGTTTCGTTGTTTTTCCTTAAAGAAATATATATATATATATATATATATATATATATATATATATATATATATATA